>CAIGRP010130905.1:0-39715 GCA_903798385.1 Fraxinus cuspidata
TCTTCGTATTTTGACCTCATGGGTCTTTGTTACTATTTTGTTGACTTCTGCCTACGTGGCTTGTTACGTGACACTTTTTCTTTGAGTCTCGGTGGCAAGGCGTAACAAATATTATTAATTAATTATTAACAAAACTAAAATTAAATTAAATAAGGATATAATAAATATATAGTTAAATATGTAAAAGTAAATTGGGTATTCAAAAGTTTCTCTTCAATCCTCCCTTTTAATATATCGTAGAAAATAATGTTTGAGTGATCATAATTTTTATCAATTTTAATCATATATTTTCTTAATTTTCATCAAGTTGAGGCCTCTGGTGGAATTTACCCAAAATAATTAATATTGGAGACTGTTCTAGAACTTTCGGGTTTCCGTTTTACAACCTCCTATTGAGCTGCGGCCCAAACTTGTTATGGGTTTTGGACCTAAAAATAGTGGGCCTTGGTATTTCACCCATTATCGAACAATTGACATAAACAGTACTCTTTTTTGTTTTAAAATTTAATTTGTGGTAATGAATTTGGCACATTTCATGAGAAAAATGTCACTTCGCACTTTTTTTTTTGTTTGGAAATTGTGGCTGATTTAGTTGAGTTTGTTAGTACCCAATTTTGTCGATCCTCAGTTTTTTTTTTTTTGGTTATGAACAGATCTCAAAAACAAAATTTTCGTTTTGAGCATGACTTAGAAGGTCCAAGCACTTTAATTTCACCAAGGGCCCCCCATACATGTCACTTAGCTAACCAATTTTTTTTATTTGAACGTTAAATGACTATTTGATACTCACGTGATGTCTAGTTGAATGGGTAAACTTGTCCAAAAAGATTACATTCCTTAAAAAAATAGTCCAAAAAATAACATTTAACTTCCATTTACAAATCTCAATAGTGTAAAATTCTTTCATATTCATGAAACTTATCCCCTTACTTCAATTCATCGTCGACATCATATGAGTGTCAGTAGTCATTTAACATTTAAATAAATGTGTTAGCTGATAACAAGGGTGCTACAATTTTAAAATAATGCTAACACGAGTGTCGTAAATAGTAGGTCGAAGTCATGAGTTTTGTGATAATAGAATTATTGGCAGCTTTATGTTCAACTTGAACACTAAAACGTGGCAAGTGGACTTTGTGGTAACGGATTTTGTGTGGGCGATTATCGAAAGATTAGTTTCTAAGCTCAGAAAAATTGGTACAAATTTTAATATGCAAACTTATAGTTTGAAATTTTCAAGTCATATTTTCTACTTGCGGTATTTTATGAGTTAAACATTTGGATCCATATTCATGTAGTAGAATATCTCGTAAAGATGAAGCTAGCGATTCGAGATGTTGAGCCTCTTCAGTCTTTATCTGTTATTTGAAAAAAAATAAAAAAAAATTAGGGGCTCATTTTACTTTTTTTGTTAAGAGTGTAGGGACTATAGTGAAATTCAATTGAATCACCTAATTTTAATGTCTCAATTATAAAACCTACGGTCATATGTAAGCATTGAAAATTGACAACAATCTAATGTGTCTTACCTTTGTAGGTAAATACTTCAATTTCAAGATTTTACCTAGGACAAGCCAACAAAGGATTGCAACGTTAAGTTTAGTAATCGAGCTAATAGAGTGAATAACATTATAAGTAAAATGAAGTTTAGAACTATCTTCTTGTTACAAATTAAAGTTTTATAACTTAATTGAGATTTCACTAAAAGCTCAGCTACCAAAAATGAAATTAACCCCATTGTAATCGGAGGATTGACTTTTGGGAGGAGACGTTTGAATATGGAAGCAGCCAAAAAAGGAAAGCAAAAATATCTGACAAAATGATGATCCTTATTTCCACACATTATTATTCCCCGTATCCAAACTCCAGTTGAAGATCAAACCAACGACCAGCGAAGATTTTCATAATGAACGATGAGGTAAATACAGCTCTTAAACCGCTCTTCTTTCTTACAATCTACTATTCAATTATCAATTACAGTTTTCTCATCTGTTTACACAATGCACCAAGAATGAAATTTGTCTAATCCTTACTGTAGAAACCACAATCAGTAATTTTGTCACAAAAAGGGAAAGGGTTTTCGTTGTTTATTCCAAATTAGTTGGTTGAATAGGGAAAGTCTGGAAATCTTTTTATTGTTGTTTATGTATATAATTTTGGTAGATTGGGGATAATGATGAAAATGGGCTAGAGTATACACTGGATGAAGCACTTGCACAGGTTGGATTTGGGAAATTTCAAGTTCTAGTGCTTGTTTACGCGGGACTTGGGTCGATGGCGGAGGCAATGGAGGTGATGATACTCTCTTTTATTGGACCATCGGTGAAATCCGAATGGGGGCTTTCGTCTGGCCAAGAAAGCCTGATAACCACCGTGGTTTTTGCCGGAATGCTGATCGGAGCTTATTCTTGGGGTATCATTTCTGATAACTACGGAAGAAGGCAAGCCTATTTATCCAGTTCCCATATTCGTATATAATGTTTGTCACGAGAAAAGTAAATTTACACATAATTATGGGGTAATGTTTAGTTTGGGTTGCTTAGATGATTATTTCTTATGCTTGCATCCTAAGATTCAACTCTAGTCTTTTTGAAGTTTTCTTATTCTTTCATTTGACAATCATAATTCATATCAGAATGTACTTCTGTGACTTGGACACGGAGACAATTGATTCTTGCTTTTCAGTTTCATTTCACATTCCTGTATACTGATGTCTATCTATATGCTAGCTCTGCATTTACTCCATTACTTATTTGTTTGAAAGATTTAAGCAATGTAGTCTGTATTTCAGGATGGGTCTTTTGAGTGTAGCAGCAGTAAATCTATATGTTAGCTCTGCATTTACACCATTACATATTTGTTTGAAAGATTTAAGCAATATATTCTGTATTTCAGGATGGGTCTTTTGAGTGTAGCAGCAGTAACTAGCATATTTGCACTTCTTAGTGCCTTTGCACCCAATTATATATCATTGGTTGTGTGCCGTATGGTAGCTGGAATTGGTCTCGGTGGTGGACCTGTGTACACGGCTTGGTTTCTGGAGTTTGTTCCCGTGCAAAACAGGGGCACTTGGATGGTTGTATTTTCTACTTTTTGGACAATTGGAACAATACTCGAGGCCGCATTAGCATGGGTATGTCTTTGCTTCTTGGATTATATAACATTCTCTTATTACAATCAATAAGATGATTTCATTCAAATTTTCCCTATTATACGATAGCTTCACGAGTTAGTCACTATGGTCTCCTAATATAAAAAGACTAGAATCTGTCCCAGGTCTCTAGATGAATTATGGGATGACTTTTTATTCAACAGGACAGTCTTTTGGAGCTTCATTTCTCATTGAATTGAATGGTGATGTTTGATTTATTTGAATTTTAATATTATGTGGATACTTTATCTTTAGTTTAATAGAATTGATATAAACATCCAAAAGAAGTTCAGTTTTCTAAACATATTCAACTGAGTATTTTACTTGACATAGAAGGAATAGCAATCCTTGTAATACACTTGTTCATTGAAGTCAATCCTTTGCTGTTTCTCAATGTGACGAAATGTATTTTGTTCCGTTTATTTCTCTTTTTTCTGTACATCAATTTTGTTGATATCTGTCTCCTTCACTAGCCTTCTACTGGTTGAAAATGGCGATAATTTCTTATGTATAATATTTTTAACATGTTGAACTACTTGATCTAAAAGTTTAAGTTGTTAGATAGAACCACATGTATCATTTAAATATTGTTTTCAACACATCTCCTCACGTGTTGGTGGGGTTCATTTTTCCAATCAAAGTCTAACACATGCACAATTCATTTAAATGCATGGCAGTGATTTTTGGATGCTTTGATACCATAATGAAGTGGCTTTTGCATACTTGTATACCCTCACTTGGAAAGTATCATTTTTTAAAATGATAAATGTCTATATGGCAGTTTTCTTTATCCGTCTTTTTCATTATCCATGTATTGTAATGCTGTTGAAGAACAGAAGAATGATATAATATTTTGGATTTTCAAATGCTATATCCACAGATCGCAATGCCAAGATTGGGATGGAGATGGTTGCTTGCACTGTCATCAGTACCCTGTTTTACTGCCTTTCTCTTTTATTTTCTCACAATAGAGTCTCCCAGGTATCTATGTATGAATGGTAGGATCAATGAAGCCTATAATGTTTTGAAGAAAATGGCAGAAATGAATCGAATGGAACTTCCTTCTGGTTTGCTTGTTTCTGATAAAGTGACTGAGATGAATGAAGAAATGACACGTTCGGAAGAAACCCAGTTACTATCCACAGGAAGAGACAAGAATGCCATATCTAAACCAGGCTTCTCGTCGTTACTCATGCTGTTTTCTCCGAGCTTAGTGAAGACCACCCTTCTCTTGTGGATGATCTATTACGGAAATTCATTTTCATATTATGGTGTCGTATTAATGACCTCGGAGTTCAGCAGTGGGGAAATCAAATGCAAATCAGCTATTCTGAATTCTCACGTATTGAAGGACTCTAGCCTCTATATAGATGTATTTGTCACTAGTTTTGCAGGTAATCTAAGCCAATGTTTGGCTAATCTTTATAAACTATTTATAATCAGTCAAATCACTTTTTATACATTGTGAAACCAACAAGTACTACTAACTTATACACTACTCATTTCTATCTATTTATAATTTAAACAGTTCATAAACACTTCACAAACCTTAGCTTAACTTTGTTGATCATCTATCTCTAGTGGCACATCACATGATCTTGTTCTTTCTTCTTTCTGCATTTACTTGCATAAGCATCTCTGAGTTAATTTATTTACCTGTTTACAGAGCTTCCTGGTCTCATTTTATCTGCATTTCTTGTGGACAAAGTTGGTCGTAGAATTTCCATGTCACTTATGTATTTGTTTGGCTTCATGTTCCTTTTACCTCTGATGTTCCATCATTACAAAATTTGGACCACGGCTCTATTATTTGGAGCTCGTATGTTCATCAATGGGAACTTCACAGTTGCAGGTGTTTACTGTCCGGAGGTAAATCATTAATTATCCCTGCTCTTATTGCTTTGATTCTTTTTTCTTGTATGCTGCACAAAAGTATTATTTTCGTTTATCCTTTTCTCTTGCTTTCTGAGTCTTGGAGAGTCGAGATGAAAAGTTGTCTATGAACTGCATACTCTTTCACCCTACTAAAAGAATGCTTTTACTTTTGTGAAAATTAGGACTAAGCTTCCCAACCTTTTATGTGATGCGCCTACAGGTCCCCAGCCTATTTAAATCTATGAATCTGGGTTCCACGTGATCGAGATCGTCAATATAGAAGTTAAAATAAAATCGATTAATCGCACTCAACTTTGAGTTGAATTGGAGGGAAATGTTAAGTGGTTTGACAGTTCGTATCTCGAGCTTTTAGTCATGTGAAAGTCGTATGAAATTTTAATGTCCACATTGATAGGTTTGATCACGTGGGACCAAGATTCACAAATTGAAATATATGGGAGACCCAGAACCTCACTTTTGAAGGTTGGACCTATAACCAGACCACATGAAAAGTTGGGGAGTCCAACCCTAATTTTCCCTTTTTTTTCGGATTCCTTTCCCGATCTTCCTGCACTGCATTTGGTTTCCATTTAGGAAAAACTTCCAAAATGTGGATCGTACTAGAATGGATAAGATGAGAATATGTGCCAACCGAAGGAGGTGGCTCCTATTGTGAATAAACTAAAGGAACAGACTTAGGTGGTTTGAAGGCATGTTATCAATGTGTTAATAAGAACTAACAAGAGGACACTGAGATTTTGCTCTCTCTCTATATCCTCTGCAGATATATCCGACATCAGTGAGGACAACAGGAGTCGGAGTTGCCAGCGCAGTGGGAAGAATTGCGGGCATGATTTGTCCACTCGTAGCCGTAGATTTGATGTCTGGTTGTCATCAAATGGCTGCGATAATTTTATTTGAGGTTGTAATAATTCTCGCAGCTATTAGTGTTTTGTTCCTCCCATTTGAAACAAAGGGAAGAGAGCTAACTGATACTGTTGCTGTAAATAAATAATTAGATAATTATTCATTGACTATAAGTTTGTACTCCCTCAGTACTATATAGGGTATGCATCTTGAATCTGTTATTTGTAAGCCAATATTCTCCATTTGGATAACGTCCCTCTTTTACCAAGAATTTTACTTCCCTTTACTCGGGTTGAATCTGTTGTTCACATTTGGTAGCCCGCTCGACTGTCTCTTTCGCTTATTTTTTTGACACCTTGGCAACGTTAGCTATTGTTAGCAATTGCGAATATGCAACGCTAACGTCGCTTTTAAAATGACGTCTCTCCATTCACTAATTTACTGAGAGGACAACAGATCTCTGTCTCCTTGAATGAGGAAACACATTTAATGAACAAAATAATTCTAAAATACATGATTAACCCAACAATCAACACTATTAAGGTAAAGTGTCAATCCATGGGGTATAGCAAAGGTTGTCCGATTTCCCTCTTTGCACAAGTGTCTAAACTGTGGGTCTATGTAAAGATGATACTGTGGGGATATAAGCCTATAAACAAAGAAATAAAAATATGCAGTTCAAGCACCGCTATTTAAGCGCGACCAAATCATAAAAGCCAACATAAATTAAAGAGATGCGCCTTCCAGTATGTTGAGAATTTCAGATAAAAATACAAATCTTCACCTGTTCAAGATACATAGCAAAATCTAGAAATGCTGTTACACCAATTGGGAAAATGTAATTAGAGACTATAGATGCACATTGTTCTGGCCCTTAACATTCCGACTACTTTCTTTGACCTAACTCGACTATGATCCCATGTAACTGAAGATAGCATTAGCTTCTTTGAAGTACAGACGTAAAACACAAAGAGCTGTATGCTCTTCTCCTATGGTGCCAAAGGCAAATTTGCACCAAGGTGTTTAGCAATATTAGCATCCCAACATAAACAATCAGTTGATCTTCGGCTTTGGTCTTCTTGGCTTTAATACAAACCAGAGTACAAGTAGAACCACCAAAAAGGCAGGAATTGTGGTCATATCAAACTCAACCTCGACTTTCCTCTGTCTAGTGCAGTGAATTGGACGGAGACTGGATAAAGTTACATTTACATAGTCTACAAATCTGCGAGGAAAAAAATAGGAAGAAAAAATCTCAGTGATAAAACCCAGAATGTAGGAGACACGAAGTTACATAACTGAAATGGACACACTGAAAAAGAGGTCAGCAACAGAAAACATGAAACTTAAGCATGTTAACTCAGGTCTATATCTGCCGTCCCCCGAAAAAAATAAATAAAATTAAATTAAAAAATAGGATGAGTTATCTACAGGGACCTATTTCTAAACCTCGCCAAAAGTCATTGGTTGATACATTAAAAAGGTAAGTTTGAGTAGCTAACCCTTTGGATGCATCCTCTAGAGTGTACAGCAGTTTCAAGGCGTCGGCATAGCGTAGTTCCCCGGTAACGGTTGAAATCTGTAAGAAGACCCAAATGATATTCTAAAATACAGTTACGAGGATAAAAACAGTACGACAGACTAGTGATGAAAAGGAGTGCTGGCCAATACATGAGATAATGCATTTAAACAGAACTTACTCTTCTCCACAGACTAACAACGTAGTTATATTTCTTCACCAAATCACGCTCCCGGGATTGAAAGAGCTTGAAAGTTTGTTCCGCTAATTCTCATTAAGTTTCAACGGAGAAAAAGGAACTCAACATAAAATCCCAAAAAAAAAAAAAGAATCGTGTAAATCTAATTCTGAATCTGAATCTGAATCTGAATCCAAATCCACTCAAATTGAGAATGTCTTTAATTTATCAAGGAAACTGGTGAAAATCCTAAAGCATAACCCAATAAAAAATGAACTATCCCCAAGTTTGTTCAGAATAAAAATATTATGCCCTTGTTTGAGCCCAATTTTTGGCCTAAATGCATTTTGGAATAGTATTTTGTTCTGCAATGTATGGTTAAAAAATAAGAAAAAGTTGTGAATTTACGTGTAAAATTATTTTATAGGAGATTGTGTAGATGAAAATGAGTTTTTGGAAAAATGGGGGCCAAACATAGGCTATATAACATTTCGACAGGGGCAGAAGTCGCCATGCAATCCTTCCAATGTGTCTGTTTTAGCTATTCAAGGTATAGTGGCAAACGGCAGGTGCTCTTGACAGTGGTAATGATAAACACAGCAAAACCTAACCAACTGCACCAATGGAATTTTCATCTTTATAGTGTGAAGCACTCTGAGTCAGTTGTTGCACAATGCATTCAGTCACTGCAGAAATGCAGTTTCAAGTATCTTCTTGTGCATAATATAAAGAGGAAATATGGGATAATCTTTCACTAATTATAAGTTTTCTCAAATAAAATTTAACAAATAGCTTTTCTTTGTTAAATGATTTTGAGTTCTATTATAGACCATATTACTGCAACGAAAGGATACATGTACGCTCCATAACAAGAAGATGAATAGCTGAATTAACAAGTTGTATTGATTCCTCAAGAGTTGTGAGTATATAGCTCCGAGCAATGGTATCAGACTGGAACTGAGACGTATGCCACCCTTGAGAAGTGATAGACAGCGGGTGGCAACCTACTGACCATATCCAGTCCTGTTGCAAATCAAAAAACAAGTATGAATCAAGTTAGTTTGAACAAAGTCGACCTACGTCCCACCCCTAAGCCACTGTTTGACAACCATTAATTGGGGAAAACAAAGTTTTGAATAGTGTTTTTTAGGGGAGTGTGTGGTTAAAAAGTAGGGAAAAGTTTTGGGTCTAGTGTAGAATATTTTATTTTGTGAAAGTGTGGTTGAAAATGAGTATGTAGAAAAAAGAGTTTGAAAATAATGGTTGTCAAACCGGGGCTAATTCCCAGTTAGAAGAGATCGCATATAATATATGTACACCATACAAATACATGCAGTTACAAGATGAAATGCTAAATAATCTCCTTGATATTGGATTCAGGTAATTCTGCATCTCTCTTCAAAGGGCAATCTGTCTAGTGTTGCGATATAAATGCACAGCCAAATGAGTGGAGGACCTTAGAAGTTAACGGCCCTTTTTTATCTGATTTACTAGGAATAGATCTCAACAATAGATAGCACATAGCAAAGTTTCATCTCTTTTTTAATTAACGGAAACAAAAACAAGAGGCAAATGAAAATCCTCTTCTAGTAAAAAGCAATTTCTCAGGGCAAATCAGACAATATAATGTTTTCTTAGAAAAGACTTTCGAAAGTTGCTAAAATTAACGTCATAATTATAAAATCAAACTGAAGCATGCCACTGAAACTACATAAACACGTATTCGCACAAAATAATCTTTTCAAAACAATTTCATGTTCAGATCTACGCAACTTCTTTACCTTTTTCCTTTTTTTAAAAGTAGCAATAGCAATATGTTAGGAGTATCACGCTTCATAAGTTAAAAAGGGCAGTGTACAAGTTACAACCTCAATGGCAGTTTCATGTGCTTGACTGTACACTAGATGAAGAGGAAGCAACCCAGCTAGATGTTCAGAAACAGCAGCAAGTGCAGCTTTTATAGGCCTCCTGTTGTAGGAAAGAACAAATCAACCTTTATGATTTATTACAAGTTCCATAGAAGCTTCAAATGTTTTCTCTAACAAGTCCAATAAGTACAGGCCATTCAAAATGAAGTACTATATTTCCAACCAAATTCCACGGAATTTGTTGATTGAACATCATCAAAGGATGTCAAAATTACGACAACTACATACTGTGTGAATGTTTGGGTTTCAGTATAATCTCCTTATAATGAAAGGAGTAGTGGCTCACACAAAATGTGTAGATAATAAGTGGATAGTTGTTATAAATGTGTGGATAAATTTGAAGTGACTTTGACTAGGAACTTAGTGTTTCCCAAACATACGCATATGTGCCCATTATCATCTTTAGTTGAATGATATTTCGTTCAGAAAAAAAGCTCCAGAAAAAAGCTCAAAATGTCTGTTTGATGGCCACCTTCTCCATTCACTACAGGTTCTAAACTCAAATACCATAGTTGATTTTGTCACATTATGGGATATATAGAACACATATTAGGCACAAAATCATTGACCAGAGCCAGCAGTTCATCATGGGTAGGCAGCTCAAAGACTCAAAAGAAAATACCAACGTAATACTTGATTTAAACAGAGAAATGCAATAGTTAGGCTGGACCTAAATGAAAGTAACATTTGAAAGGACTTTGGAATAGGCCATGCAAAAGGTAGTGTCTGTAGTTAAATTCTTCACATGCGACTAAGGATTCCGCAAATATGTCTCTTCCCCTTTCCCTTCCTTATCTAAACCTATTTCTTCAACTTAAGATTTCAAAAATTAGGAATAGGACATCCCAAATTTCATTTATAACTTTTTGCATGAGACCTGAAACTAGCAGCCGCGAATTTCCTATAAACATTGACCTAAATTTAAAAATTACACTAACAAAAAGTAGAGAACGCGTTGCTGCAGCCCCCATCACTACTAAATCTAATCATGAATGACATGATAAGTAAACCTCAAGTCCCAGAGAAGCGACCGCCCATTGCATTGCAGATGACTCTCCAAGGACGACGGCTCTGACTGAACAACAATAACCATATCAGAAAGTGCCTTTGCCTGATAATGCTTGTCAACTAACAGCGCATCACCATGAATGAACCAGAAAATAGGGATTTCCAGCGTAGACCTGCTATGTGCATGTGATCCTACATCATGAAAGAAAACATATTAATATAGCTAGCAGAACATTAGCATCTAAGCCTAGAACGCTATTCATTAACTTCTGATGTGCTAAATTCAGCAATCTTGATGCCAAATTCAGTTCCCCTAATATATGCAAGTTAAAGTCCCATACATCACTACTCGTGTGTCTGTTCATCAGTGAATTCATGTTAAGACAATCAGGTTCTTACAGGCCATAAATTTCCTTGGGCACGAGTCCATTACTTTAGTTAAGTATACATAATACTCCCCCGTGATTGAGTTGTAATGTGCGTTATTTACGCCATCACCAAAAAATTTCTACTCCCGTTAAATGCTAATCATTCTAAGCAAGATCAGGATCAACACCCACAAATTAATTCATCATCCACTCATATCCGCCAACTTGTCAGGAGAATCTGTATGAACTTCAAGACATTGACATTCGAAAAGTTAATTAACATCAGAGTACTGTCTCCACTAGTGGCAAAGAACACAATATGCCAGCAACTGCAGGGTTCATGATCGTGAGATAAACTATGACTATGCTTTTACAACAAGCTATTCACAATAATGAGATAACCATGTCTATCTCAGAGAAGCATCAATGTTGTTTCTCCATTCTCTCATATTGGATGGGGAAGGTAAGGAAAGGAACTGGACAAAGTAGTAGTCACCCGTTAGCATGAGGCAATACACACTTTCTATATATCTTTCTATATGCAAAATAGCTTCAGAAAAAAAAAAAAGAGCAAAGAGGTCTAGGTACCAAACCTTTCAAAGAGGCATGATCGTTCAGCCTCCGCAACTGATGCTGAAGAATGGATGAATCTAGATAAGAACGTACAGTTTTTCTATATGTGCCATTCACAAGCAATAATGGAACAGCAGCTGCTCTACGAGCCACTGAAAAAGCCATTGCCAAAGCAGGATCCTCTGATAGTGGCAACCTATATAAAACATACCAATAAAACAAGTCCAGAGTTGGTACTAACACAAGGTAAATCGGTTTAGCCCACCAGATAAAAGACATTTACATGAGAAGAAAGACGGGAAAAGATTGATGTTAACAATAGAGATGGTATCTTTTTGGTTCGTAAGTACGTTGTTGCACACGCATAAACACAAACACTAAGGGATTGTTCTCTTTGTGGTTCAGTTTTGTGTTTTGAATTTTGAATTCATTTTGAATTTTGTGTTTTGAGTGTTTATTTTGAAATTGTTGAAAATGTATTCTTTTGGCATTTTGAAAATACCTAAAACGCGTTTTGAAAATTTTGACTTGATTATAACTGAAAACACCCAAAATTGTCATTTTGGGTTTTCTTCGTAAATTTTTAACTTGTTTTCAAAAACGCTTTTTCCAAAATGGAAAAGAGAACGAGTTTTCACTGTTTTGAAAAATTGAAAATAGAAGACGACTTGAAAATGGTAAAGAGAACATGTTCTAATGGTCTGTGAAGTTCAATGGAAACTCATAAATATAATAAATTATTTGAAATTATTGAAGGAAATTAATTACAAAACACATACAGGTGTGGACTGAACATCACTTTCTGAGAAGGTAAAACCAGGGAGGAAAGCCCATCCATGAGACTCTTCAGATCAAGAGGTAACTGTTTAACATGTCTGACTTTCTGCATGAACAAATCAAGAGTGAAGATAAGTTTCAAAAAAACTTCCTTCCAATATTTCCAGATTACTTAATGAGAGCCTATAATTTTTACCTCTTGTGTGATGAAAAACAACTGGAATGATATTTTATCATAATAATGAAATGCTCCATCAGCAAGGGAGGGAGATACCACGTGTCTCAGTGAACCCCACAATGTTGCCCCTAAATGCGAAAGGAATGTATCACGTGCAACCGTGTAATTTTGGAAGTCCTGCATCGGCACAAGTTTGTCAGATTTATAATTCATTTTCTAAAAATGAAGATGTTATAGTCATATATCTTAACAGGAGGAGCTTAGTTTTCAAAAAAAAAAAAAAAAAAGAAATTATCTTAATATGTGGCAGATATAGGAAAAATGCCATGGCAAACCTCATAAGTATCAGTGAACAAATTCCAACTCTCCATGCGTTTCAATGCATCTACAGCTTTTCTCTTATGACTTTCATCATATTCCTCACCCTCAAACGACTGAAGCTCAGATTTCAAATCTTGCATGCGCTCATCAAGCTCTGGTATTAAAATTTACAAGGATTTGCATGAGAACGCAAAGGACAGCTTAGAATACAACAAATAAATTTGTATGCAAGTGGTAGAACAAGACCATAATCCCATACATAACAGAAAGCATATTAATCTTGTATAGGTTTTGTATAAATAAACAAGGACAAAACCAGATAACTAACAGAAAGTTCTATCTTGAAAAAAAAAAACCTTCTAACAAGAAGTGAGCCGCTCTATCCTAGTTGCAGCTGGTCGCCTTAGTTCAGTTGGATGAGTTTTTAAATGCCAAACAACTTCACAGTAGGGTTTAAATAACTACCCAAAATCACCACCCAAAAAAAAAATAAAGCAATTTGCTACGTGTAGAACAGAAACAATGCACCTTCACAAAGAGCGAGCTTGACCTTTCTTCCCTTGCAGTGTTTGAAAGCAAAAAGCTCATATATATCGATTTCTGCTAGAAGGATATCAATTGCGTGATGATCTTTCTGTTATATACAAAAACGTGCTCAGTGTCAAACAGTAAATAATAGAGAATTTAAGGATGACATCTAAAAACCCAACATACACACAGAGACATCGACTCAGTGCTTTGTTCACCAACAACCATGATATTCAATTAACTAGGAAACTTCTATAAATTGTCTCAGTAAACATAATGATTATAAATAGTTAAAATAATTCAAAGTCATTTCTGCATAGTAAATCAAGAAATTATGCAGTTTTCTTCTACATTTGGGTTTTGGTCCCTTCACAGTATTCCAAGTTTCTTAGAAATCAAACTGGAAGATTCCTTTTCTAAAGGCAATTGGATGTGGTTCTGGAAAGGGGAAAGCCCAGTTCTGTCTCCCTCCTACCACTGTTCATTCCATACATGACAAGACCGGAACAGTTGTTAGCCGATATATTGTGAAAACACAGAAAACAATTTTTAGCCGAATAATGTTGTTCAACTCTCATGAAAAAAAATTAAAATTAAAATTAATTCTAAAAATTAGACTTCTATTCTTCAAAAACCAAGAAGAAAATGCCAAAAGGATATTCATAGCAGTACACTTCTCCACATATGCTAGCTATATTTGGTTTTTAAGTTTTTGTATTAGGATCATTTTTAACTCTTATCTCATCTTTTATTTCATTTATCAATTCAAATCCAGACGAAGAACATCAGAACTACTTGTGAAGCTTCGGGATTAACTCTCCAATTAAAAATCAGTCCATAGTTGACACAATTGATGAGTTGCAGTCCGCTTAGACAAGCACACCAAACAAGAACGAGGATTGGGATGGGAGACAGTTAATTATTACGATGAGCCGGAAATGTTACAATTCTCCAGCTCCAGATTTATGCATCTGCAACTATATTGAACAACAAGACTAAAACATACTAATCATCATTGATTTCCTGCAAGACTGAAAGACACTGTCCAACAAGCTAGTGAAACTCTATCAAAAGCAGGTGTACATCCTCAGGTCAACAAACATGGTATGACCAAATAACAACATAACATGATCCTTCATAGTGGCAGCAGATAAACTCCATGGCCTGTTTGTAAGCATGAATCAGGTTCATGTTTAATATTGTAAATGGGACCTACATGTCAACTTTTAAAGTATATAATATAATAAAAGTTTTCTTTGCTAAATTATATACATCAACGGAAGAAAAAAAAATTATATGCAAACATACATCACCGAATACTGCAAACTTCTCCTGAATAGCCTCTTGCAAGCGATCTTCAGCTTCGTCTTCTGAAATTTCTGGATGTATAATCAGAGAATCAGTGAACAATCAGATATAAGAATAAACAGTATTGCAGAGCAGGCAAGGGACTCATCATCAATAAGCAGTAAATAGATAAAACAACTTGCACATTTTGACAATGTTTTATTTTAAATAATTATAAAAAGGTTGAAAAACAAGTAAATAGCACATTTTATCCAGCATGTTTAAACAGCCACCATTATACAAAAGATATTGTAGCAGACCTGTTGAAAACATCAAAACGTGGTGGTGGAGCCACACATCTAATAATTATTCGTATGAAATGCATGGACTCGTGGAAAGCAGGAGAATTATTGCAGGTTGTCAAATCTCTATCATAACATGAAAATAACCTGGCTCATTCCACCACATCAAACAAAAGCTTCTTCAACTATCCAATACCTGCAACTGCGCCTATTGTTTTCTCCACATTTGGTAGACTCAATTCTGTGCGTACACCTTCTCCACCCACTGCAGGTCCCCATGAAAAAGGACCAGCAGTCAAGTCGATAAATGCCCACCTGAGATAAATGGTGCCAATGATTAAGAGTCAAAATCTAACCAACAACAGAAAAATAGAGACAGATACTAAACCTATTCTTTCCAATCCATGTATCCGTAAGACATTCAGCGTGAAAACCACTAAAGTCGCCAGACTTCAAATCTTTCTCCAAAAAGAGCTTCAAATCTTCATTTTTCCCATTTAAAAACTAAGAGAAAAAGTTACCAAATTAGAATACTTCACCAACAAACGGCTAAGACCGTTGAGAATCTGACATTGTTGACAATGTGTTAGCAGGCATCCAGTAATCAAAGCAGAAAACCAGTATTTGCCTAATCTGGATGAGTTGGCAACATTATAAATTAAGCAGAGTTATATACCTGCAAAACTTTGCTCTGAATGATATCAGCCGTGTCTTTCCCTTGATATAGCCTTTCAATGTTATTCAACACATCTATGCATCTATTGTACCATTCTATCTGGAAAGTATAATACCATTATTCAATGCATCTTTGGCATCTATCACACCATTCTATCAATTGCTATGAGCAAAGCCAAGAAGTAAATGTGAAAATCATGATGATGAAAGCTTTTAAATCTTCACAATAGATGGATGAGATCAATCGATGACGATGCTCTAGTCATTTCATAACATTTTCCTTTTCTCATTATAAATGTTGTGAAAATAAAAATAGACCAAACGGAGTGCAAATTCATGTACAACCCCTAATTTATTGGGAAGAGGCTTATCCCTTGTTTGAGTCCCATTCTACAAAAACTCATTTTTTTTCTCAAACTAATTTTAAATTACACTTTCTTCCAAACAATCACTATTACAAAACCCATTCTTTCAAAAAATGGGCTCAAACACACCCTTAGCATCTTTCTCATAAATACTATACAACAAAATTTCACAATCCTTAACAAGAATGGAAGTAGAATCAGTCATTGAAAGAGTGACCAGCAAAAATCAGTGCTAACGTTTCCAAACTACAGAGCAATAAGCTATGTTGGTGAAGATGTACATTTTATAAAACACTTGCATATAAGAAAGTGTTCCTACATGACATTAGCAATGGAACTTTCAGTCAGATAAGTTTATTCAGAAAATAATACAATCAAAGAAGTTAATATCACTTTTTGCCTAAATTAAGAAGTTTACAAATTCATGTCAAAATAAATAAGCATAAAAATAATTATAGGGTACTAAAATGTTTCCCTACTGTATTTGACGCACTTAGATTCAGAAAATGTGTTTTGCTTCAATATTCAAAGAAGGATAACCAACCGTGTCTGCCTCTTCTGTCACAGTCCAGGAAAACTTGGCCATTGGATGCTTTTCATACAATGGTCTTTTGATTTTATCAAGGGCTAAAAAAAGTCCAGATACAGAAGTTCATTAGTTGACATAGAAATAACTGAAAGAAAATATTTATCTATTCATGCCATGAGGAATGAGGAAAAGAGTCAAAGAAAAGTTCTACACAGTACAAACCGATAACACTTTCAGGTATACTTCCAGACTGAAGAATTCTTGTTTGCAAGCCCTTGTTCTACAGAGAGAACATCTAGTCAGGACAGAATCAACCCAATACAATTATACAACATACAACGAAAACCAAGTGTCATGTTAACTAAAGATAATTCAGACTAGAATGCTATACTAGACAACTGGAAAGGGAAGAATACCCAAATAAACCAGCAGAAACGGTGTTATTTTACAAAATATAATAGAAAATGTAGAACATTTTGGATACAGTTAAATGTGAAGCACAAGAAAAAATGTATATGAATTTGGAAAACATAGAGAGCATAGTAAATGTCAAACACGAACAATTGATATACAAGATATTACAAATCTTAACATGTACCTCCTTGAGAAAGTTTATTTCAGTTTCAGATAAGCCTCTCCTGCGAAATTAAGTAAGAGTTAGTAAAAATACCCAGAAAAAGTATCTAGAAAATCTGACCACTACATACATCAGAAAGGGATTCAATTTTCATCAGGGACACCACATTTTCAGAAGATTGACATCATTTAGAGGTTGCAAACAGCATTAGGTTAGTACAAAAGCATTACCCACCTGTCCAACAATGTTTACTAAAAACTAAAAAGAAGTTGCCAGTCACACGGCTTGTAATTTTTGGAAGATGCTCAGCATTGACTAGATATTCTTTCTTTCTTTTCTCTAGCTACCTCAAATATAATACCTACCAAAATATATCTAAGTATTAAAAAATTAGAGTACAATCTCAAGCAGCAATTAGCAGATCTAGTTACCCCTACCCAATCTAATTCTAAGGTGATAAAGACAAGTTTTATAGCCACATATTCTAAAAAAAATTTAAGCTGACATAAATCACTCTTCAAAACCAAATACTCCCAAACATGTATTTAGCACGTGTAATATATCATATTAGCATTGGCGAAAATGACAGCAGTCGCGTGCTCTGGGTCATGAGTCTGCGAACAAATCAACACATCAATATTACATATCTCAAATTTAACTTTGTTTTCTTTTATTGCCCTTTGTGGGGGGTTGGGGGGGGGGGGAGGGGGGGGGGGGAGCTTTCTCTTTTTTACCCAAAGCTCAGTCCAGACAGATAAAAAATTTCTGGGCAATAAATATCATATCTAAAAGTCCAGAGGGAAAAATGAATACCAGTAATGCCTTTTCCAATAAAATTATAATAAATTAGATTCACCAACTCAATGACTCAGAATTTGAAGAACATAAATTAATTATGAATCCCACGAAACCCATTCTTATACAGTTACAGTTCTACCTTCTAGTTTGGCATAACATTAACTCAAATATAGAAGAATGCACTAGTTTTTGACTGCTTAGTATGATGTAGGACAATCCCATTGTGATAAAAGTTAGATAATTATAATAAGATGTTTAGTTGTAAATAGTTGTAACAGGTTTTATCTTTTTATTCTTATCTCTTGTTTAGATTGGGATTAGTTTATTTCCTTTTAAAATGTAGTTTCCTTATTTTAGTTTCCTTGTATTAATAGGATTAGTGATTAATCTTGCCTCTAAATGTAAAGGTGTTGTATACTTTTTCATTACACCAATCATTATTCAATCAATACAAAGAAAGTTATTCCAATATAGTTCTTATTTCAATTCTTATTACAAGAATTATTAACGCCACCGCACCATAGTAACATTCAAGTTTGCCCATGCCCATGTAACAAGATTATTAATAGAATCCTCAGTTTGTGTAGGCAATAGAGTAAATATAACCATTTAGGGAAATGTATAAAAAATTAAGATGCTAATTATTATTAAAGGAGTCATAGCAAAGAGCTGCATATATAAAATGTTCAATGGATTGCAGTTAGTACTTAGTACTAGGATCAATTAAATGAGTACAGATCAAATTTTTATACCATATTACTCATATCTGCCTCAAACCAGTATGCCCTTTGATTATCTAAAGCCATGGATAACAAATAAGAGAGTGCCAAAATCCCTTTGAGCTGCCAAAGTCCAAATCTGGAAGATAATATTAGACAGAGAATGTAATGACTCTGTGCCCAAGCCATACTGTAGCAATTGCCATTTTACCCCTCACGGCTTTCTGTCACGTCTTCCAAAATTCGAATAAAAAACATCTACCTTTTGAAAGACTTAAGTTGAATCCTGATACCAATTAGACATCCGTATCAAGTTGTTTATGATACATATTGTTCGCTTTGGGACAACATCTCACAGGATTCAATTTAAGTCTCTCAAAAGGCAGCGATCTTGGTTCAAATCTTGAGACGCGAAACAAAGCCATGAGGGGTAGGATTCAAATTAAGTATCTCATAAAAAAGAGGTTTTGAGTTCAACTTCTGGAAAATGTGAAAGAAAGTTGTGAGACGTAATATGACAAATGTTCTTTCAAAGCAGATATACAACGGCTTGGGCATAGAGAATCGAGTTGTTACATAGAATAGCCATAAGCTTTGAACCCTAAACAAAGGTTGACCATTCAACAATTCTACATGCGCGCAGAACCTATATAGAACTTCTTATATGTGCAGAAATCCCAATTTTCAAGAACACTTAAATCAAAAGTAGATCCAAGCCCGTCCCCAAAACCCAGCTATATTTAAGTTGCAAAGTTGCAGGACTATGTGTCCAAAGTCCAGACAACTGCCCAGTATCATCATTTACCCAACAGTTAATGATTATGAATATTCTTCTCCTTTACCTTTCCGCTTTCTCGTGATTTTTCTGTTCTCCAAAATCTCACTTTCTTGTCAGATCACACAGGTCTATTACATCTTCCTGATCTTCCATGCTTCTATGAAAGATTTGGATATTTAGTAGATTGAACCTCTACTGCTCTTAGTTGTTTTCCTTCAACTTCAGGTTATTTACTTCATTCCAACTTATAATGATACTTAACTTCTTCTTCTTCATTTTTTTTTTTAATAATTAACAGAAATTACTTATTTCATTCTGTTCAATGCTTACAAGTTTACTTCAGATTATGTGTCATCAGTTTGTGGCCACCAATGTACAGAAGAATGTGAGGATAGTACACTTCAGTAGTTCTTTTAGTAAATTTTGGGTGGAATAACAAGCAATGTTTATTCAATTGTTGTGGTAGTTATGATTAATAAAAAGACATTGTGTGATATTGAATAGAATATGTGAGTGCCACAAAATTAGACTCTGAATCTAGTCCATGCAAATCCATTAGACTCGCACTCATTGATCAAACCCGGTAATCAAAGTGACATGCATGTATCTCCAACCCTGTATTCATAATCTGGCATCATATAAGTTGTTCATTCAGTTAGCCAGTGCACCCATTACAGCAAATTAATTTCGTGTGCTTTACAGATTGAGCAACAAACAACTGAATCTTTCAATAATTTCTTTGAAAAATTGGGATGTGGGTGCAATAATCTAATAAAAAATCAAGCCTTTGATGATACAAAACAAGTCTTATAGATATCAAGTGGAAGTTTAGGCCATCTTAGACGAATAAGCAAATCGATAGGTCCCTAAGAGGGGGGGGGGGGGGGGGGGGGGGGGGGAGAAGGAATTGTTCGACGAACAAAGCTTCTAAGTGCAGTTAAAACAATCTTCAAAGAATCCCCACCTTCCACCACCCCCACATCAAATAAGTGCATGCATTTGCACAATAAAGCAGGAAAGAAGAGAGAAGGAAGTTCATCAACAACACGATTGCAAGTACATCATGAAGCAGCCTTAGATAATGTAAATACAAAGTTCAAGATAACAATCGTTGTCTAATTTTAGAAAGGTGCATCTCTCATGGGCAAGGGTCTGCATTTTAATTATTCCTGTCAGGCCATGAAGACAACAGAGATATCAAGCACATAAGTTTAGGCCATCTCAGACGAAGAGTCAAATAGATAGGTCCTTAAAAGGCAAATAATTGCAAATCAATGTTACACAGAAGTATAAATAGATTGTGCTAGAGCAATTTGTAGAAGACTTACCGATAGCCATATTTAGATCTTTTAGCATCACGCTTGGGGTTCAAGATAAAGATGTTATACACATCTTCCAATTGCAAATACTCCACTAGGCTGGTGAAGAGGACATCTATCATATCAAGATCAACTTGCCAAAGCCCTATTTCATCATCCCTTTCAGGAGAAGCAGATGGACATGATATACAAAGAGCACAAGAAAATGAAATAAGTCAAAAGAAAATATAATGGAAGTAACTGATTTGATTGATCGATATGTACCTGGTATTGGACACATCGTCCCTGCGCCCAAGGACATCAATAGCTCGCTCAAATATAGATGTGACTTTTTCACCCATTTGAATGGCATGAACAGAGAAACTAGAAGAATGACAAATCACAATAAATAAGTGACATATCAATTGTAAGTAGACAGACAAGCCAACATTAACATTAGAATGAGAAAAATAAGCAATGGGATAGTACTTGTAACTGATGTGACTGATTAGTGGAAGATGGTGGTGATGTTCTCGATCTATGCTAATCTTGTAAAATGGCGTTAGGACTTCTCCAATTTGCGGAATCCTTGTATTTTCAAATATGTGATCAATTTTTGAGAACCAACGCTCTAGTTCTTCAGCATTTAGCTTAAATTCTGGAAAGGAGAAAACAACAGAGCTATAATTAAACCACATATTGCATTACAAAGTATAGGGAAAAGTTGGCCCCCGTGAAAATTTTAAACAGTGTTGTCACGTACCTTGGTTCCCCTTTCCTTCAAATCCAATAAAAATGAAATTTACAGGGACTGGCAGGTACATAGAGTCAACTTCCAAAAGCTTTAAATAATTTGCAACATTACCTGAGATTCAAGACAAATCAAAACTTTTAATTTCTAACAAATTGCAATATCACCTAGATTTCAAGAGAAATAATGCTTACAATACGAATGAAGGGGATTTTGATAATGATGTGAGCTTATCATATTTATTAACAAAATAAATGGGAGAACCTCATAGGGTGATCAAATTTGTTGAACTTGTGGTCCATTGATACAATAAAATCACGGTGAAAAGAAGGTTCCACTGATCTTCTCAGAATGCATTAATTTGCAAGTTGCATGTAGATTGTCAGTTACACAAGAAGAAGCAACTAACAAACAAAAGACAAAGTAAACTATCGAGGACACAATCCACCAGAATCTTTTTTCTATCAGACTTGCAAGAATTTGGACTTTGCCTGCTATCCACATGGATAGAATTTTTCCACTAAAACTAGGAAGCAGTATGCTCAGCGTGCTGCACGCCTTGTATAGGCATTCTTCTTTCGAGGATGTTTATTGCATTAACTAACAGCAAATTTATTCATTTCCACACTTAAAAATTGTAGTACTTTTGGATAGGATGTAAGAAGTAGGAGTTCTAATTCTTGAATCTATAGGCTTCTATATTGTCATTAACTTTCCATGGAGAAAGAAAACTAAGCACACATCTGGAGCTTGAAGTTTCAATAAAATGCCGACATATGCATATCCCCACATCATTGGCTATCATTTCCTGAATGAAAGAGGTCCAGTGGGGGGGCGGGGGGGGGGGGGGGGTTCATAAAGTTACCGCTAAATTATTGTTACTAACAACAAATTCAGCTAACAAAGCAATCACCTTGCTGTGGCCTTAGTTCATTTAAGAATAGGAGTTCTGTTCTAATTTGGAAGGATCAAATTTTGACTAGCGTTTGATGTACCTCAAGCTTCTACCACCACTAAAATTTGATTAAAAAATAAGCCAGGCAACAAAACCTTTAAGCATCATCATAAGGGCTTCAAATAACAAAATAACTAACAGAATCGCACATTATCTCCCTAGTCCCTATTATATATAAATTCAACCTATAACTTATTTATTAGTGGAAGCTACGACTATTTAACTTAATAAATACGTATAAGAAAATAATTATCATAAAAAAGAAATTAACCAAAAATGGCAAAATAGATTTAAGGTAACCAAGCCTATAGTCGTGGAGATTGTCCTGAGAGAAGCATCAGGATACAGTACCTGCCTTGGTGTAGTTGATGGCACTCATTTTGCTCGGGTTAGATGATTCCAAATCATCAAAATCTGTAAACCAGAATTTACAGTTACAACGGAACTGTTCAAGACTGAAGCGAAACACTAAATATACAGAGAACAAAAATGGAATAACTGTATGTAAAAAAACATACCAGTGCGTATAACGGATTCACTCCAGAATCGACTCTTCTCCTTGAGGTTAAACAATGAAAACACGGATGATTTCCGGCTTTTACGATTCCCAAACGGAGACCCATATGACATATCTCCTGATAACTGACACATAACGTCATACAAATATCAATTAGTATATCCCCCTCTCCTCCAACCATTAATTTTTCTTTATATGTTTAGTCAATCTTCCAAAGCGTGCATAAAACTATACACTATATATTCATACAACATAAACAAAATAGTAAAAAATGCGAAAAAATGTAAATTCGATTCACGCAAATGAATAATTCAGCGCATTAAAACGTTAAAGTAATAAAATTAAAAAATGTAACTTACCAGGAGGAAAATGAAAATTAGAGAAAAAAAAGGAGCAGCGCGAGGATTAACCATCGAAGCAGATCTCCGCTTTCGATTTTGATATCTTTTAATTTTTGTTGAAATTTTGATTTATTCAATTAGTGCAAATGGATCTGCAGAAACCCAAACTTCAACGGATGGGGTTTTTTACAGTGTGACAAGTGACGGGAGCGAGAAAACAATGGAAAAGACTCAAGGGACCGGACATCGCGTTTTTATACAGGCGTGGGCCACTCGCTATCCGGTCCGGTCCGGTCCGATTCGATCCGAAACTTTTCATTGTACCCAAAAATTTTATCCATTTGAACATTTTTTAACCCACTTCATTCAAAAAATTGTTTCTCGCTTTAAGAAATTTGTGACTAACAAACTCTTTTAAGTAAAATAAAATAATTGAACCAAGAAATCAATCATTTGTTTTGAGCTTAGGTTTTCTTCCAAGGAATATTTAAATTATTGTTAGTAATCACAACTCAACTATTATGATTTTTCTTTTGTTAAGTCAACATTTTCATTTAGAGTCTGTTTGATTGCAAAAGTGGAATTTGAATGGAAATAAAATGAATTTCACGGAATTGAATTGTCTAGAATTTTTTTCTTGGGAACTGTCAATTAATTGTGTTTGATTAGTATAATTTTTCACGCAAAAATTATTTTGGATCTTTTAATGTTCATTAGCTTTGTTTTACATGAAAATTGTCCGTTAAATGGATAGAATTTGTTACGATTTGGGATAAAATTTGTTTCCATTGCCAAAAAAAAAAATTAAAAGTAAACTGGATCCACCAAATTGATTTTCTTCAAAATCAATGAATTCCCACCGTGTGAGCCAAAACCAAGCAAATGTATTGCCAAGAATATTAAATCAATCAAACAAGCCAAAACCAAGAAGATGGAAATCAATTTCCAAGTTCCATAGAAATGATGCCAAATCAAACAAGCCCTTAGCGTTAATAGCAGGAAAGGTTCTCAATATTTTCAAATTGTGCATTTATATATTTAATCCTTTTTGTTGCACTTCTATCATCAACTTTCCTTTAATGGGCACCGCTTGTCCTTGATGACATTTAGGGTCGTTCGATAGATAAAAATAGAAATGAATTTCAATTTTATATTAGTTAGAAAATAAAAACACACCAAATCAATAGGAATTCGTTTTCAATGAAAACAAAGAAAATATAATTTAAAATGGTTATACCTTGGAATTCAATTTTCATTTCCACGTTGCAATCAAATGGTCAAAGTGAAATTCGTTTTCCTTGGATATGATATTTTTTATGGAATTCGTTGCAATCAAATAGGGTCTTAATGTAATACTCCGAAGAACTTGAGAACCAAGTTGAAATTTTTTAAATTCTTAAGGGACCAAAGTAATTTTTTTTTTTTTTTTGGAAATAAGATGTAATCAAATGAATGTTGAACTTAAGTGTCATTGGTGAAAATATGAGCCATTTGAGAATCGGATAACAATATGGGACTTAATTGTGATATTTGGAAAAAACTAAGGGCAAAATTGTAATTTAAAAAAGTTTCATATTTCTCACTTTCAAATTTGAGGTATCATTTTGATGATAGTCATAAGACGGAGTTTGAGGTTTAGAGGCAATGATGCAATTTTGATAAGATTGAGGATCTATTGCAATTTGTAAACTTCGGTGATTAAAGTGATATCTAGTGAAAATATTATGATTATTTTCAAGTGAATTAACATTTATGAGGATGAAATTATATAGAAATAATATATTTGGTTCAGTTTAAGAATTTTTGGAGACCATTTAAATTTTTTTCAGAATTTATACCTTGTATAAGACAATCTGAGTTTTCCTCATTAAATGCAGAACCAATATGGCTTTCCATGTAAAATTAGTATAACTAGTTGTGAATCATGGGGTGAACACGACGCACAAGAATATTTTGAACATTAGGGTTCTCTTCACACATTGTTTCTATACTCGCTTGATATTTCATAACCATTCACCTACTTGGAAATCTTCAAGCACCGAAACCTCAATGTTAATCAGTTGTTTTTAGCATAACAAACTTTTTTCCCTCGAACAGGCCCAAGCAATCAACGTAAGAAAAATAAATCAAATCATGCTCCAGCAATAATTCTACGAATTCCTTAGCCCACTAGATTTTGACTTATGTCTCTCCACTATATTATTTCCTCAATCACAATGGCTTTTGATGTGGACAAGACCATAGTAAATGGAAAAAAAAAGGAAATTTACCATCAAGAAACAACAATTTTTGGGAAAATAAATAAATTCGAAGGAACTAGAAAATGAGAAAAGACAATGGATTGTTGATGGTGATATTAAATCGTTTTACTCGAACGAATTTGATTCTACCTTCCAAGTTTGGTGATGAAGAATCTAAGTAGAAATTTGATACTGCAGCACAAGAGACGCTTGACCCCTCGTATTGCTCTATCAATAGACTCAAAATAGGCATTAAAATATGCATGGGTAAGTATAAGTTTAATCAACACTCGTTGAACTTTAACATTATTACTACTTACTCATCCATATTTAATAACTAACGTATTACCCAACGCTCACTCATCTTTCCACATAATACCTATCCACCACTCATTTGACTCGGTCTCTCCAAATGGACGAAAAACTGTACGTGGGAAACAAAAATCAAACTTGGCAAATTTATTATGTTAAATCATGACAACATGGAATAAAATCCACAGCATTGCTTCTCTGAAACTCACGTCTTCAACCCTTTTCGTGATATTGCTTCTTAAAAAGAGAGCGTTAAGAAAATATTTCTATCAATTTTTCAACATTATCCCTGAAATCAGCGCCAATGCAGTATTAGGCATGGGCATTCTTCTCGTCCCAATAATGGAGGGTATATGTGACCCAAAAGGCCCCCGTACGATATACAATAACTTTATAAAAGATGAATTGTTGGATGATGAACAAGAAAGATCAGAGGTAAATTTTTATTAATATGTGGAACATGCTTTTAAAGTGATTTTTTTATGGGTATCTAAATGATTCTACACTGAATGTTTTAAAATATTCAATATTTTAGTTGGATTCAAAAGGCCAAACCCTAACCATACTTGTGTTGCAATACCGTGATGATTAATGATTGCAGATTTTATGTTTTTAAATATTCTTAATTTTTATAATCAGGCCAAATATGTATGTAGTAAAAACCCTATTCTTTTACATTCCAGTGACGAACAATGAGGATGAAGATTTGGTGCATCTTGATTGCCAATTAAATAATTCGGAGGATGATGTGGATGATAGTGGTTTTCGTTATCAGAGAAATGTACTAGAAAGAGCTATGGTTGATCTGAATGCAGACCTTGAATTTCAAGCAGTTGATGAAGATAATGGCTCAGAATTGGATGACCCATATTACGCATATTTTGAGGAGTTATATATTGTTCATTCTTCAAGTAAGGAAAATAATTATTGTTTTCCCACTTATGTTCTAAAACGGAGAATTTCAATCCACAACTAGGGGTTGGAAAAAAATTCAAAGACATAGAAGAATTTAAGAAAGCAATTAGATATCATAGAGTTGCCACTAAGGGTAATCTGAAGTTTAAGGCGAATGATGATAAGAGAGCACATGGAGTGTGCAAAAAAAAAAAAAGGATTGCAAGTGGAAGACTTGGATTTCATGGAAAAAAAAGAAGGGATAAGTGCAAATTAAGATATTCATTTCACAACACATATGCAAACAAGACAGAACAAACTCGCACTGTACAGATAAGTACATTGTTGAGGAATACTTTAGACTTTCAATGTTGCCCCTGATTGAAAGTCAAAGCTCATAATTTAACGATGTGAGAGATGACTTGAAATTACTAATCAATAGAGATATTGCATGCGAGTTAGAAGACACGCGAAGATAAGGATTGAGGGCTCTAACAAAAACCAATTTAAGTTGCTTGGGTCCTTTCTCATGAAACTTTGAGAAGAAATCCATGATCCACATGTATAGTTATCAGTTATCACGCACGAGTCGAAGTTTCAAAGGATATATATATGTTTAGAAGCTTGCAAGAGAGTAGTATAAGAGGACACAGAGAAATCAATTATGACTATATTAATTGACATGCATATCAACATCATGGCGAGGATACGATCAAGAAAGGATAAGATGAAAAGAGCAAGATGACCTTTGTGTCCTAAGATACTACGAAAATTAGCCAAATATGTGGAAATAGCTAATGATGTGTAGTGGATTGGTCTGGGGTTCCACAATTCTATGTAAAATGTCATATCGAAAAATATGTAGTTGATTTATCAAACAAGACGTGTATGCAAGAGATGAGATTTGACGGAGGTTCCATGTGGTATAGGGTTGTTGTTATACTGAACATAATAAATAACCCTACAAAGTACGTGCATGAGTGTTATACAGTGCAAATCGATCTACGGTGCTATGGAAACTTTCTTAATCCTATTAATAGTAAGAACTTGTGACCATAAGTGAATACTCTTCCTTTAAAGCCATCGAGTTGGGTTGTGGCAAAGAGAAGAAGGAAGCAGAAGAAGCAAAGAAGGCAACAATGTTGTGGCCAAGAAAATGCAAGAAAGATGACTGATATGGCAAAACACACAAGAGTGGTCAGAGAATTGGTACCCCTTGCACATCCAAGGACAAGGAAGAGTGGATCAACTTAGTAGAATTGATTTTTTTTTTTGGCAACCTGTGTTTTGAATGGCTCTAGTTTAGAATCTCAAAATGTTTTGAAAGTGAATTGTTGAAAGGATGTTTTTTGGAGAATTTTTAAGAATGATGGGTTTTGGATGAATGTTTTATTTTTATTTTTTTTGAATGAATAGTTATATTCCAATAATTTATTAGTGATAAGTGTATTTTGTACACTTATTTAGACATTCAAGTTAGAGTGTTTATTAGTTATTTTAATGAATTATGACTTAACTCTACATGTATTGTGTTTGTAGGTGCAAATTGACGAAAATGGTTGAATTGGAGATGAAGTGCTGAAAAAAATACTCAATTACATGAAATCTAAAGTTTAGGGACTGAATTGTAAATAATTAAAAGATGGATTGGAGGCAAGAAGAAGATTCAAGAATTCTAATAGACAATTGTATGAGAGTAGAAGATAACGGGATGAAAAACGAATAAGAAATACCAAAAAACATACATGGAAAAGTTTGATCAATTTGCACAATTGGCCCCAAAAGGTGAAGCCATGCGTACGTGAGATCCCTTTGTAGGCTAACTAAATCCAAAAATTATCTATCATGCTTATGCACGGTTTATACCATGCTCACGCATGGCTTTCTAGTTGGAAAATATTTTCTTTCCTTTTTCTTGCTTTGACTCTTTATGGTTGGATATTTTGCACATTTTTAAAATACAAAGAGCCATTCAAAACATACTTTGAAGCTATTATCACATACTCTATCATTGAAGCAACGCTTAACACGAGTTTTAGAGAGAACTAACACAAGAAATTGAAGATTCAAGACTCAAATTGAAGGAAAAGTTTAAGAAATTAATTCGTTAAACTTCTACAAATATTATTTGAATTGGGCGACGTATTTTACTTCTTTTTTGTATAATTTAGATATAAACATGTTAAGCTAAACTTTTTTTCTTCTATTGGATGAATAATGAAACCATTGGTCATGTGTTTTTGATTTATTGAATTGATAGTTTGGTGAATTTTCTTGTATGAGATTAATTATTCACTAATATTGTGTTATTTGATTGATTAGCTACTAATTAAATAACTTATTACTTATTGTAATGTTGGGAGACTCACAAGTTTAGAATGTTGCATTATTAACACACAGACAATAGGTGTTAGAAATAATATTGTGGTGTATGTGATCTTGTTACATAATCGTGTGGTTGAATGCATATCTTTACATATGAATTCAAACTATTATGGACTAAGAATATGGTCGGGTCATGTTTGGTTTATCTTGGAAAAGAAAATTAAACATCATCGAATTATCGATTGTCACGAACATTTGAACACCACTAAACTACACATCTGAGAATTATGAATAGATGACAATAGGTAGATTCTAAATTTGATACATTCATTTCATAACTTATAAAAAACCATGCATCTACTCCTAAAATACTAAGGTCGAAACTTTATGTGATGAATCTATAACAAGCAATGATTATGTGATATCACGTCATTATTATTTGATGATATCACTGCAGCCTAAATAATAATAACCTAGTAAGGCTGACCTTAGCCACCAATCAAATTCAGGTTGGTGCCACGAATATTAAGATCATTACTGTAGCTGAGTTAATTTTGAGCGGCCAACTTGCTTGTTTCATGTCTATAAATAGAAATATAATGTTCCCCACATACCGAACTCAATGTACTCTTACCGTATGCTTTCATCGTACTCCAATTGATACAAAAACTATTTTCTTTTACTATTTCAGCAATTTACCTCTTGCAAATCATCAAGTTGAAATAATTGGCTAGTCATTTTTTTACATCAACAAAAATAACTAGTATGCAATTGATTGTGAGCATATAATTTACATGGAAAGAAAACACATTCTAGATAATTCAATTGTCTATAACTTATTTGTATGAAAATTATTAATTAAATGAATTTGATTGATTTAATTTCCAACTTAAAAAATATCACCTTTGTCCATTTTTATTGGTAGATAGATGAGAGAAAGATGATAGACAAGAGAGAGTGAATTATCTGAAAAATAAAAACCATCATCTCTAAAGAAAATATTTTCCTTACTTTTTTAGGAAAATATAGTAACATGACAAAAAGCTGAAGTTTCAACCATATAAACGCTTAAGCATATTCAGATTTAAAATGATAAAAGATGTGTTTATATATACATAAATATATATATTGACTCTTTGAAATTTGAAGTGTGACTTTGAAATAGTGGTAAGTTGATATTCACATGTGATTACGTGGAACTTTTGTTGCTATATGATCATTAATTTTAGTAATTTTCATCAATTTAAAAAATGAGAAATGAAGTATTAAAATTTGAAATCAAATTGAAGTATGGCAATTTAATCGAAACTAAGTGGACAATTAGGGATCCAATTGAATTTTCAATTAAAGTTACGTGACCGCAGATGAAATTTATCCTCAATCATGTATCAAAGCTGAACCGTTATCCTCTACCGCTTGGCTCCTTTCATCACAAGTAGATAAACCCGAAAGGTTTTTGTACTTTCTCGCCTCTTTGTACTTGTATTTCTCTTCTTTTCCATTTCTCACGGGCTCAGATTATTGCATTTTGTCAATTTTCTTTTCTTTTCTGGGCAAGAAATATGCACAGGCTATCTTTTGTGGACAATAGATTTTAATAATGCATTTGTGGGCAGTGTATGATGATTAATTCCATCGTTTCTTTTACATCTTGGGTGAATTTTCTTAAGCAAGATTGCGGATTTTTTGCTTCATGAGGCTGAAAAATGTGGAATTTCATACATGTTATTGATGAGCACTTCAATGGTCTTTTGTCAAAATTTAATCTTTTCCAAGAGGGGTAGTAGTTCACAAAATCCATTTTATTCTCATAATTCGTCGAGTTCTGCGGTTCAATTTGGTCGTGGGAGGAGAAAATCTTGTGGGCTGATTCCAAATGCCAAGAAAAGGCATTCAAAGAGGATAAGTTGGTGGCAGAGATTCTTTCTTGAGGATGATGAGGACTGGCTTGGTTTGAAGGATGAGGATATGCTTGATGGTGTTGAGTCGAAGGAGGGCTCGAGTGATGATGAATTATCTGAGAACGAAAAGTTTGAGGCGTGGAAAAGGCGAGCTGAGGCAATTATAGAGCTAAGGGAAGCACAAGAGGGTGCAAAGAATGAGGAAAATAGGAGGTGGGAGGACTGGCTTGCGGATGGAACCAGTGATGATGCTAAGAATGGTGCATCATGGGTTCAAGACTCAAATGGCGCTGTTGGAGAACCTTTGGATGATGTAGGAGAAGATTTTAGTGAGCTGATTTCTGGGAGAGGATTGATTAAGTCAGTAAGGGATTTGATTCAGGGCAGAGACGATGATGAAATTCTGTATGAAGATCGCGTCTTTCGTTATGCTTCATTCAATTCGGTGAGTGATTCCATGACGATTCTTCAAACGATATCTAACTTTATGGCACTCTTGTGTTATAGTTCATTTTACTCTGAAACATTAAATCTAAACCCTTTTGATGTTATAGTTTGACATTATCAATCTCAATTTTGGATTCATCTGCTAAATTAAGTTCTTACTTTTTGTGCACTGATATCTTCAATGTGGAATAGTATACTAGATGTAAAAATAGGTCATCTTACATTAAGAAATTAGAAGCATTATGAAAAAAAGAAGATAAAGGGAGCATTTTATTTTGACTTGTATATACAATTAAAAGAGTAATTCTATTTTTTGAATCAAATGGTTATTGGCTCTATATTTAGTTCGGAAAGAGGTGTGTTTGGATCTAAATACTTGTTGGATTGGCACAAACTTTTTTTTTTTTTTTTTTCAAGTTAAACTTTCACTAAGAAGAGTTGAACCCTGCAGGAATACACATAAGTTCTATCTCAAGGCAGCGAAAGAAATCCATCATCTTATCTATAGAAGTATGCTGTGTATACTTTGGAAAAATGAAAACATAAACACAGGGACAAACATTATAAACTCCTAAAGAAAATGAAAGTACTCAATATATTTGGTTACTAGGTAGTTTATGCATCGACCTTTATTGTTATACATGAATTAGAGGAATAGAGTAAACAATTAAAATGAATTATGAGAATCTTCTAAAATCTTGCAAAAATGTACAATTCTGAAGAAATTTAAGAAAGAAGAAGAGATTGGGAACACCTCTCACTCATTAGGTGGTATTCCAATTCACATACCGATCAGCAGTGTGGCTACTTTTTGCGAAGCATTATCTTCACTGTTTACTAATTTCTGTACTGCCCAATTTATTATGAACTTTCGAAGAAGTGTTAATATTGTTCTTGGGGAGCTTTAAGATTTCAATACATTTTCTTGAAGCTTATTTCAATATGTTTAATTGAACCCTCTCAGAATTGAGTCAGCATCAACCAAGATTATTTAAAAAGACTATTATAAAAATGAGAGAAACAATAAATGTAGTTAATGGGGTTGTTACAAACTACTTCACTACATAGGAAAATAGCATGAATGCCACCCTATGTTTGGCTCATGTTTACGAACACTCAAGCCAATTTTTATCCAAATATTTCAAGGGACCTATATGTACTACCCAATTATCCATCACTAATTTCTATCTATTCATAATTCAAACTGTTTATAAACACTTCCCAAACATGAATCTTTGGCTAATCTCTTCTCTTTGAACAAGAATATTGGCATTAGATAGGGGTGTAGCCTAGAAGATTTTTTGAAGGGCCTCAAGTGGTCAAGATACTCTTTATCTCATTTCTCGTGATGGGCACGATGAATGAAGATTTGTCAATCTGCTTCGTCTTGATAGTTCCAACTACTCATGTACGCTCTCTTATTGGTGGTGGACTGTTCATTGTAGCCTATAATTTATTGAAACCACATACATTTTTGGTCTAAAAAGCACATTCTATTGTAAATTCAATATTTATTTGAAAATGTATAAAGTGCCTAGAAATCACTCTATATGAATATCGAGTTAAAACTCATCTTGTGATGCTCAGGACTCTTTAAAGAAATCTGAATAATATCCTCTATAGCTTTATGTATCCAATTATAATCCACCTTTGAGATGATTCAATCATGAATGCAACAACAATGCTCTATTGGGAAAAAAATGTAAAATATACAATGAGGCATTAATAGCCCCTTCTATTTCTGTAACTTTGGCCTTTAGAGCTATAGCATCCCAAAATTATCATGTCATTTTTTTTTAATGATTGTTCTTTAAGCATTATGAATCGTCTATTTAAATTTGTACGTTTTCACTTTCTTGTTCTAAAATCCATTTTAATCCATCTTATTTCAGGCTAAATTTTTGACAATACTCATTCTTGTTCCGTGGGCTTTGGATTTCTTGGTTCACGATTATGTTCTTATGCCATTTCTAGACAGGTGATAATTGACATGCAATGCATTTTTAGTTCTTTTTGGATCAACAGTAATAAACAACTTTATCTAAATTATTTTGTATCAATGTGGAATGATTTTATTTTGATAATTTGTGTTTTACTGATGTGGGAATGATAATTAAAAATAGAACTCATTATGATTGACCCTACACTGTATACATAAAGAATAGTTTATATCAAGGGCATCTAAGAAAGTTCCTAGTTCTGTTACAATTGAATGGCCAATTGTCGCTTTCACTTTTACCGAAATATCGATTGAATGACATAGTATGTCAGCGTATAAATAGTAGTACTTTAAGTCCATTTATACTGAGAGCTTGTTTGGTCGTGCTTCAAAGTACGTTAGACTTCCGTTTAAGTTGCTCATTTTGCGAAATGTGGTTTTTAAAGTTACTTTTTACTAACAAACTACTTATCTTACTTTCTACAAAAGTAACTTTTAAGCACAACCAGACATGCTCTAACTCTACTAACAATTTGGAGTCCCTATACGTGTTGCCGATATCAGCACAAAGTGGTCCGCCAATACTATTACTGTGGCTTAGCTTCCAGCATGTTCACTCCCATAATCCAAACTTGGTTGCAGAGAATATCTGTGCATTTGTGATTTCTACTTCTTCAACAGTTGGTCGAGTAGCAAGTAGCCCATGCAAAGAATTAAGTAGACCTTCGATGTAAACTAGTATCTACCTTCAGCCAATATGCCCTTAGGCACGCCAATCTCAGCTCAGAGAAGGAAGAGATAAGAGTGTTGTGCTTGGCCAGACTCCAAAATCTTGATATCAACTACTGCTATTAGATGATGAGCGACATGGACTTGGTTATGAGTGATGGGTGTATGTGCCCAAAGATCAAATTCTTCATGCTTATAAATTGTAACATATTAACATTAATGAAGTCTGTACAAAGTAGATCTGTGGATCAAGACTTATTCTGAAAATTGCTGTCTTCTGATGATAACTACACTTGTTAATTTGAATAGGTATGTCAAGACTGTACCACTTGCAGCACAGATGCTTGATGTAAGAAAGAATCAAAAACTTGAAATGGTCAAGGCTATAAAACTTGAGCAAGCACGCTATAGGCTGGAAGTAGAGATTGGTAAATCTCCACCTCTTGCTGACGAGGAGCTTTACTTGCAGTTAAGACACAAAGCGTAAGATTTACAGTTTTCACAATATTGTGTTTACAACAATATTATTTGAGGTTGTGATCATTCCTATAATTTTGATGTGAGAAAATGTTGGCTAATATGTGAAAAAATACTATATGAAAAACAGTGAAGTACCTAGCAAACTTTTCACAACAGTGAGAAATTCTTTTGTCTGTATAAACACTATCAGTTTTCAAAATCGATTAAAAGTGTCAAAACGAGTACAGATTCTTGCTGGTTTCAGATTCATGTTCCGTGTGCCATTAGTCACTTAATTTTAACAATCTTCACTCTACCAAATGTGATGTATTGAGTTGGTTATGGGAAAATAAAAAACTTCGTGGAACTATATATAATCAGTGGTTAACAAAAGGGTAATAATTGGGTTAATTCATTCAAGTTCTGAGTTGATTTCCGGATGAACTCAGGTGACAGGAGCATAGTATATTCTCTTCGACTTCTTGATAGCATTTAATATAGATTCCATTTCAAAAGATAAAGAAGAGTAGATTCTAATTGTTAGCATTGTGAAAAATCTTTGTTGTATTAAAGCCATATAAGCTCATCATCCATATCTTTAAACAACTCAAAAAGTTCATTATCTATGTAATGTTAGCATAACACATTATTTAAAGATGAAGTTTGTCTCTTTGTTGTTTCTCTGGCAGGTTAGAGCTACGAGATGAATGGAGATTAGAGAACCGTAAAGCATTTGCCAATATCTGGTCAGATATGGTGTTTGGGGTTTCATTGTTCGTTCTTTTATACTTCAACCAGAGTAAAGTAAGTTGTCACGACTATTCTTCAACCTTTTTCTTGATTCTTATAGAACTTTTTCCTTCAAAGGTGGAAGGCACAAAAAAATTTCTTGTTGCTTCTAGTTGATAATGACCTTAAATAGTTGTCATCGAGTAAAAGATTCTCCTGGAATACTTATTGAATTTTTGTAGCTATCTTTTTTCGTCAGTACAACTTTTGCACTGTGTTTCAGTTTTGAAATATTGAATAAAGGGGCAAATTTACATGCATATTGTACATAGATCTGTAAAATATGTATTCGGCAATTAAACTTGTAGACATGGAAAACGAATAGGCTTTTCTGAGAACTTGGAGAATAGAAGGAAGAAGAGAAAAATCAAGGATATTATATTTGTTAGATAAGCATGAAAACTAGGAAGAAATGGAAATGTAAGTGAGAGCAACTTATGCGTTTTACGCAAATCTTTTCCTTAATTTTATCAAACTATGAGAAAAAACTAGTCAATTTAATTCACCAGGAGGGAAATTACTGTCCTTTTGTTTTTCCTCAATGGATTCAAGTTTAATGAAATTGTGTAGATTACTTGGACACTCTAATTTCGGTTGTATTCAAGAATTTTTTCTCTAGGGGACAACTTGAAGAACAATTGCATGTGGTTAATTTCTCTTAACCTAAGCCACAGTCAGAAAAAATGCTAAGTGACGTGAACTCACGTAGGAATTGAAGCTATGAAACCCACACAAGATTGAATTAACCCAAGGAAGCTAATAATCAACTTATGAAAGCTCGACCCATTAAATTATTGAATCAAAGAACCAACACAATCGCCGACAATATGTTGACCTTGTGATCACAAAATTTATGAACTTTACTTAATTTGATGAACGCCACAAGAATTTAATTTTGATAAGTTCAGAATTAGTTCGATGAAGAACAAGAAGAAAGTAACGTGCCTTTCAATTAATCTCTCAATAAATTGTGTGTCTTTACAATGAATGGAATGAGTCATATTTATAAGGAACCCATAAAACCTACTTAAAAATGGAGTTAATATTCAAAATATCAAGAATTACCATAAAACTAGAGTTTTAAATAAAATAAGATTCATTTCAAAAATTGAAAAATTCGCTGCCCAACTTGTACTATGCGGCCGCATAGCGTTGGAACATGTTGTCGCACAGTTCCAAAAAAACCCTCATTTGAGTCTCAGTATAGAGGCATGCAGGGTAACTATGCGGTCGCATAGTTAATCTCTTCGACTTTCTCATCCGCTGTTTGAATCAAGTTGATTCATCGTGTTTCTTCTTCCAAGCCTAGCGTGAAACTTGTTCATTTGCTTGTTTGATCTATATTTCGTCCACCGTAGGTTGAGCAAGTAGTCCCCTTGCTTCTTTGACCCGTTTCGCTCGCGACCTAGTCATAGGCACTTCCTAAATGATCAATGAATCCTTGCCCGAACTTGTCCTCGTATCCTAGATCTCGTCATCCCCTCCCTCTTCGAAATGATTTGACCTCGTATCTGTATCCGCATCAAAGAGAGAAAGATCAGAGACATTAAAAGTAGCTGAAACATTATATTCACTTGGAAAATCTAATTTGTAGGCATTGTCATCGATCTTTTCGAGGACTTGGAATGGTCAATTGCCTCTTGATTGCAATTTTGACTTCCTTTGATCTGGAAATCGTTCTTTTCTCAAGTGTACCCAAATCAATCTCATGGTTCAAATGTAACGCGCTTTCGTTCCTTATTTGCTTGAGAAGTATAGTGCTCATTTTTCTTCTCAATTTGCAAGCTTACCTTTTCATGGAGCGATTTCACCAAATCCGTCTTCTTCTTTTCATCTAAGCTACCCCTTTCATTGACAGGTAAAGAAATTAAATCCAAATGTGTTAATGAATTAAAACCATATACAATTTCAAAAGGTGAGTAAGAAGTAGTAGAATGTGTGGCCCTGTTATAGGCAAATTCTATGAAGGGTAAACACTCGTCCCAACTCTTCAAATTTTTATTAACTATAGTGCGTAAAAATTGTATCATAGTCTTATTAAGTACCTCAATTTGTCCATTCGTTTGTGGGTGACAAGTAGTAGAAAACAATAGTTTGGTTCCTAACTTATTCTACAAAATCCTCTAAAAGTGACTAAGGAATTTAACATCCCTATCCAATACAATGCTTCTCAGAATCTCATGTAAGCGTACTACTTCCTTAAAGAATAAGCCCGTAATATTGGTGGTATCATCAATTTTATAACATGGAATAAAATGTGTCATCTTACTAAATCTATCTACCATCACAAATATAGATTCTCTTCATTTCTTAGTCCTAGGTAAACCCAACACAAAATCTATGGACACATCAACCCAATGTTTACTAGGAACAAGTAATAGTGTATATAAACCCTGATGTAAAACCTTAGATTTAGCCTTTTCACAAGTGATATATTTCTACAAACCCGATCAACGTCAACTTTCATCTTAGGCTAATAAAAATATTCACCAAGCATTTCTAAGGTCTTAACATCTTATGCCCATTATGCCTAAAGAATCTATTCATAACATCTTTATCACATGATTCGTGTATATTAGAAAAATCTGATCATTAGCATACATGTCCTTAACATATTCAAAACTAACAATTTGGCAACTAAAGAAGTTAGAAGAACGTGCCTCCTTGATAAAGTATCCGCTACAACCTTTTCTTTACCTTGTTTGTGCTGAATAACATATAGAAATGTCTCGATGAACTCCATCCACCTTACATCTCTCTTGTTTAGTTTACATTGACCTCTTAAATGTTTCAAAGACTCGTGGTCGGTGTGAATCACGAACTCCTTTGGTCATAGGTAGTGTTGCCATGTCTCCAAAGTTCGAACAAGTGCATACTACTCCTTTTCATAAGTAGGATAGCTAAGAGTTGCTCCACTTAGCTTTTCACTAAAGTAAGCTATTGCCTTTGTTCCTGCATTAAGAGAGCTCCAGTGCCTATTTATGAGGCATCACATTCAATCTAAAAAATATTGTTAAAGTTAGGTAATGATAAAACCGGTACAGTATACAATCTATCCGTAATAGCTTTAAAAGCATGTTCTTGTTCGACGCTCCCAATGAAATTCTACACTTTTCTTTACAATCACCGTGAGCGGTGTGGCAAGTGTGCTAAAATCTTTAACAAAACGCCTATAAAAACTAGCCAATTCATGAAAGCTTCTTACCTCAGTTATATTTTTAGGTGTTGGCTACTCCTTGATTGCTTTGATTTTCTCTTCATCCACTTTAATACCTTTTGCACTAACGATATAACCAAGAAAAACAACTTTTTCCATGTAAAATGTGCACTTTTTAAAGTTAGCATAAAATTGTTCTTGTCTTAAGACCACAATCACACATCTTAAATGCCCTATAAGTTCATTTAGATCCTTACTATATACCAAGATGTCATCAAAGTAAACTACTGCGAATTTACTTATGAATGCACGTAAAACACGATTCATTAATCTCATAAGGGTGTTAGGTGCATTAGTAAGTCCAAATGGCATGACTAACCACTCATACAACCCATATTTAGTTTTAAAACGGTTCTCCAATCTTCTCCTTCCCTCGTCATAATTTGATGATAAGCACTTTTAAGATCAATTTTACTGAATATGCACGATCCGTGTAATTCATCTAACATATCTAATAGGAGTTATATTGTTGAAGGCCCTGCAGTCAACATACATCCTCTAGGTTCTATCGTTCTTTGGCGCAAGTAATATGGCAAGACACCGGACTCATACTCTCCCTCACATACCCTTTGCTCATCAATTCTTCCACTTACCTTTGAAGTTCCATAGTCTCCTCGAGATTACTGCGATAAGCCGGCCTCTTTGGAATGATAGCCCCAGGTACGAAATCAATTTGATGTTCAATGCCTCAAATGGGTGGTAGTCCACTAGGCATGTCGTTCGGGAACACGTCTTTGAATTCTTGCAACAAAGAAGTAGCCAAACAAGGGAGGGGTGTATTAGATTCCTCAAGATTGAAAAGTGACTCCTTATAAACCAACAAGATCATAGGTTGTTCTCAACTGCTGTCCTATTCAACTCACTTCCCTTTACAGAGAAATTCACCATCGACTTCTCTCTCCTCTTATAAGATTCTTTTTCTTTCATCTCTTATGACTACTATTTTTTCTCACTTTCAGCAACTTCACTATTTTTTCTCTTGATCTCTTGTTATGAAAGATCAATTTCACTCACTTTTTCTCTCAATATTTTTTCTTCATCACTTTTCAATTTGATTTGATCTTCATACACTTGTTGTGGGTCAACAGTACAAGAATAATAGATTTCCCATTTTTAGTAAAGTTGTACTTATTTTTGTACTCGTCATGAATCACCTTCCTATTATATTGCTATGGCTACCCCAACAAAATATGCCTGGCATGCATAGGAACTACATCATTTCATCATGATACCTTAACCTAGCTATGTCAACGAGCCGAGTCGAGCCGAAACTCTGAGCTCGGGCTCAGCTCGAGCTTTT
>CAIGRP010130915.1:0-21780 GCA_903798385.1 Fraxinus cuspidata
ATAGAATATGACAATTAAGATTATCTAAGAAATATGACAAACTATAAAATTCTTAGTTTACCAAATATATTTAAATAAGTTACCTTTTAAAAATAAATAAAAAGTTTTAAAAATATATTATTATCTTACTTTAGAGGCAATAAAATGAATTATTAAAAAAAAATCGGGTAGTAAACAGGGCAAGGGCACCGCCCCCGCCTTGCCTAAAACGGGTAACTGGGCGAGAAATTACATCTTGTAGCGGGGGATGGGGGAGGGGCCTCCTCCATCTCCGACCCCCACTATTCTCATCCCTCTGTGTGTGTGCGAGAGAGAGAATCGAGAGTTACGATGGTTAGTAGTGTGTGAGAAGAGAGAAACAGAGAACTGATAGACTGAGAGAAAGTGGTTGAGTGGTGCAATAGAGAGAGAGAGATTGAAGTTGCAGCAAAGTGGAGTGATAGTGTTGTAGATAGTGAGGTGGTGTGCATTGGTGTTTGGTGAGAGAGTGTGTTTTTGTAACAAAATATGACACAAATTTTAATTAATTAAATTGTTTCTTTAATATTTAAATTCAACAATTTGATATTAGAGCGTAGCAATCATAGACAAATTTTTGAGCTTTTGGAATTCGTGTAGAAAGAGAGCATCTGAAATTTTTATAAAGTTTGCTTGATTACGAGAAAATAAATTAAATCACGATAGAAAACTTATAAGTGATAGACGTAATGAAAAAACTCAATAACCCAAAAATTGTATCACATAACAAACTTGCATCGAGTTTTATCTAAAAGGGAAAAACCTGTGGGAAGTAGTTGTCGGAAGTGACATGATACCGCCGACAAAATTGTGGCTATAAAAAAGTGGAGAATTATAGCGATCACGGCTATGTTGGTCATAAAAAACAACAATCGAAAAAGAATTATTAGAGCATATAAATGATAAGAACACATCAAAAGAATTGTGTCTGCACTGAGTAATATTCCTAGCTCCATCCAGATCATGCTTCATGCTTTAGATCTCGTCTCTATAATATGTTGTTAACATCCAAGGAAGTGTTATCTTGTTCTTTCTTCCTCGTTTCTTAAAAATCAGCTCAGTTTTTAAAATATGATAAGACTATTAACGCAAAACAATAAAATTAATAAGGCCCTACTTGTCATCCTTTAAAAAATTAAATTGTTTGTTGCAGTATCATTTCTCCATAACACATTCACATAATAAAATATCCTACATATATACAAACCAATAAAGTTTCCTTACTTTTTAACGACACATTCTCCAAAAAAAAATACTATTTCACAACTCATTATTCCCAAATAAATTCTATCAAACGGCACTAAATTAGATGTTAGTGCACCTTGTGGACTATTTTTGATTCCTATAGCTATCTATTGAAAATTTTACAATTGCCGTCCCACAATTCAATGTTTCCTACCACGTCACTCTTTTTTTTAATCTCTTGCAGTGCCATGCATCATGGTATGCTTCATGCCTAGGATTAATGGGTTGAAAGCTGCTATAAGGGATCCATATCAAAATGAATTGCTATGAGTATTCAGATTTGATTCGCTGCTTCCAATTTTCAGTACCACCCTCAGTTTCACAAATATAGTAAACTCTTAATTAGAGTTTTTATTTTCCAGTTGGGAAAGCTAACGTTTATTTTCCAAGTCCACTGTACCTCTGCTTTGCATCATACATGCTAATTACTCATCTCTCTTCAATATTTTCTAGCAGATAGAACCTAAGGAATAAGATATTACAATCAATGCTTTTCAAAAATGATTTACCAATGCTTTAAAGACACTTTATAACTGTATTTTATGGAAGAAATCATATGGAAAATTACCTCATCAAATTAACTTCATTTTACTAACCTCATTTAATGGCCATATCTTTTCTCATTCTTTAATATTTAACGAGCTAATATTACCTTCAAAACGATACAACTCGTGCATTGTAGTACAAAAAAAAAAAAAACTAGTATAAATATATATGTAAACTATTTATAAATAGTCAAATCTTTTATGTCCATGCCTTTTTTTAAGGAAAAAAAAAATACACGATTACCAATCTTTAAAGATATGCTCTTAAATTTGACAAATTTGTCCATCATCGGTACCACCCAAAACGCGTCGTCGTTTTAGATCCACTATCTACCACCGCTGTAGATTCACCCCCTACTCTAACTAACCATTGCATACACCACCGCACACACAACAACGAACAACAGTGTGGCGCCAATGTTATCGCAATGATGCAGTGGTAATGGTTGCCGCTGTATGTGTGCATATGCAAGCGTGCTACCATCGTCTACTTGTGGAATGAAGTTGCTGGAGATTGAACCTTTGGGTTTAGGAAAATGAATTCGGGTTAGGTTGGTGGGTTGTGGTGTGGAATTGGGTGGAATGGGTAGGGTAGACCTAATTTTTGAAAGAATAACTTTATCGTCTCATTATTGAAATGGAAAGTTAGAAGGTAATGTTTGGGGTAATTATCTCTTGTATGAATCTATAGATATTATTTGCTTATTAAGGATGTCAAAAAATCCATTCAACTCGACACTCGTGGCCCCATCCCAAATGGGAGGGAATTACCTGCCTAACCGAGTAAACGAGACGGAGGACGGGGATGGGGATAGGAAATATAGTCCTCGTCTAGCTACGTGCCCCATTTAAAATTAAATTCAAATTCAAAATTTTTATCAAAAAATAAATAAAAGATTTTATCATCATTTTTAAAGAGAATATAAATCGTTCTTAACAAATTGGAAAAAAAAATATATATATACTAACGAAAGACAAAAAAGAAAAAAAAAGCAAAAGCAAAAAAATAAAATGAATAAAAAAATAAACGGGCTTGATAAATGGGGTAGGTCCCCTACCTCGTCCAATCTTCTAGCAATTTTAATTTGTGCCTTTGTGGACAAATAATGTTTTTTTTTTTTGTTAAAGATTACTATCAATCTATGTGGCAGGTGGTGTTCTATAAAATTGTAATAATCAAATGCAGAAATTTATTCGATCTTTGTTGTACCTAGCACCAATCTATATCTATATGACCGTAATATTTAGTGGCCATATACTCTATTAAAATCATTATCATGTTTATGAATGCATGAATGTTATATCAAGCATCTTTTTCTCTATCTTACTCGAGAAGTAAAATAGAAAACTGTTATTTTGTTGCCAATCATTTTCACAAGTCCAAAAACCTCTAAAATATTCATAAAGTTTGACGTCCACAACGCCCCACTCCAAGACAACCTTCGCATTACCCGTCGGCCCTTCCTGTGTGCTAGTATTCGACACTTCGCTTGGGTCGCCCCTTTTGGGATTCGAACCCAAGACGTGGGGCATGCTCTGATACCAATTGGTGGGGGCCCAACCATCTTTCCCAAAAGCCCAGGCTTGTGGGGATTGGAATCCCGCACCTTTTATGTGTATTTAATAAGTACGATGAATTAACAATTTAAATAACTAAGTTGTTTATGTTATAAGACATTTATAAAAAAAGGTAAATTTTACTAATGTCCACTATGTTTTATACTTTCGTATTGGCTACTGAACGTTAATTTGGTTCATCCTCATAACTAAACACAAAACGTTTCATTTAGGTCCTCATCTCAAATTGAAAATTCAATATTTATTCGATTTGGCGTTCAATTTTAATTGGCCATTGTACTTATCCACAAAAATTCCTAATGATTTAATGACTTGGAATATACATAGGATTTTTGTTTGAAATGAATGTCACAACTGAATCATTGGTCTAAACGAAGTTTTTTTTTTATATATAAATGCTCATCGTTCTTATTTTTTAAAGAAATTACGAAACAATTCCAAAAATAATTGTCTTCGAAAGCTACTTTTTTGATTGCCAAAACTTGAATGCATTTGAAATAATTAATCTCAAAAGTTTCCATGAAATGTGTTAATATCAAGTGTGATGCGTGAGCAAGCCATATATTACAATTATAGAATTCTTACATAATTCCATTTTCGGGTCCAAAACTATTGATGGGGGTACTTAGATGCATGGTGAACAATGTTAAAAAGGCAAAATTTCTTAAATAGCACATAAATTGGAGTATAATCTATGTTGTTACCATCTTATATATAACTTCAATTTTTATTATAGGTTTTTATAGATCATGGAGAAGATAAATGATACATTTTTTCGTATAACTTCAATCACTTTACATATCCTACAAGGTTGTCTCATGATCTAACATGCTATAAAGTATAGATACATACCTATAAAATAGTTCTTGAATTAGATAACTTTCATTTGTTGTTATTCAAATTTTAATTAAACTATTGAACTTTAATTTATCACGATTGACTTAATGAACTTCAATTTAATTTCCATTATAACTAAACAAGCATTAGCATAGTGGGAATTGGTCCTCGTTCTAAAGCACCAATTGAGCATTTTTTAAAAAGTGTTGGTGTGTTTATATGTGAACCGGACAAATCATAATAAATCAGTTGAAAAAAAAATCATTTGGATTTGAACGTTTAATGATCAGTTTCACTCGAACTATCTAATCAAGTAAGTACCTAGCCTTATGTCAAAATTGGTCGTTGATTTACGGGTCCCTTAAGTGGGACTAGGTTTTAAAGGGTTAATTCACCAATGACCGCCCAACTTTATACTTGGTGTCACAATGATCACTCAATTTGATTTTATTTCACGATGGCCGTCCAAACTTTATACGTGGTGTCACTATGACCTCCCAATTTGATTTTATTTCGTCATGATCATCCAATTTCATATAACATTTCGACATGGTCATCCAACTTATTATCACAATTTTCATTAATTTTAAAAAGGGGTAAAACGGTAATTTTGCATTATATATAAAATAATTTAAAAAAAATTATAATAAAAACATATTTTTTTAAAAATGTTACTTAAGAAATAAAATAAAAACATATTTTTCTAAAAAAAAACTTAAAAAAATAAAATAAAAAAACTTATTAAAAAAAGTTACTTAGAAAAATAAAATAAAATAAAATAAAAATTTTATTTTAAAAAAGATATTCCTTAAAAAATTAAATAAAATAAAAACTTATTTTGAAATAAATGTTCTTAAAATTTTAAAGAAAAACTTTTATTTTTGTTCTTTTTTTAAATTTATTTTATATATATAATACAAAATTACCGTTTTACACCTTTTAAAATTAGTGAAAATAGTGAAAAGATATTAGGTGGACATGGTGAGACGTTATATGAATTGGGTGTCTATGATGACACTAAATATAAGTTGGGTAGTTATGGTGAAACAAAATCAAATTAGGTAGTTATAGTGACACTCGATATAAAGTTGGATGGTCATTTGTGAATTTAACCCGGTTTTAAAACATGCCAATTTTCAATTTCATCTAACCCTCACCTAGGAATTATGTATGAAGTTAGAGTTTCTTTTTGTTCACGAGAATTCCAGCGTCCCATCTTACTACTTTTATAACGCTTTTTGATTTGAATTCAGTGAAGATTGAAAAAAAAATTCAAACATAATTAAATAGCATAGGTTATAGGCAGTAGGCACACTCAAAATTGTTGTCACAATTATTATTTTGGACATCAAGTATCAAATCCTACTACCAGTGGATTGAAGATGAGAAATATCGAACTATAATTCATCAAAGAAAAAAAAAAGTTTGAATTGAAATTGTGAATTACGTCGTAGTTGACATAGAAATCAATTAAGAGGGTTAAAAGTCAAAAAAGAAAAAGAATTGTGAAGGAAGGATACTCAAAATGCTCGTAAACTCACAAGGTAAGTCTTCGAATGAGCAATGTGATACAACTAGGTTTAGAGCAAAGAGATTTTTGCTTATATTGCTTTATAATTCACCGTTTGTGATGTATTTAACTTTTCGTATTAAATAAGCTTAAATATCTACTCATAATTTGATAAATAAAACCTTATTAATGAAATTTTGAAATAAGAAAGTTTCAACCAAAATATATTACTTTTAAGATTTGCCAAACATATACTAAATTAGCTAGTGTTTTAAGGTAAGTTTTCCTCTGTGTTGCGTTGGCATTTGTAACGCACACATTATTATTCGGTGTGGATTGTCGTAATTTGTAAATGTAATTAAGCAATCTAATTCTTGATTTTCTAGATATATATATTTTGAATTCTTATCCATTTCCAAAGAATTATGCCTTATATAAGTTTCAACATCTATCAAACTTTTCACTTAAAAAAACCCATAATTTCAAAAAAATTATATATTTTGCAGTATATCATTTCCGATATGAGGTACGTACACACTTTATCTTCCTCTTCCCGTCCCCCACCACTTTGATTGAACATATCTCTGTTTCATTAATTTAGGTGGTTGTTTGGTTCAGTTTTTCTTGCTCTTTGAATACTTTCTTGACTTATTATTTTTTTTTTTTTTCAATTCTGGAATGAATGATATTGTCAACCTATAATTTGAGAATAGAAACTAAAGCAGATGCAGATTCCTGCGGTTATTTAATTTGATAAGTTCTAAGTTTCGAAAATAAATTAATATAAAGATTGTCTCAATTGAAATTTTCATGAATTTTTAAAGTCTTTCTAAATTGAGTTGTATCCAATTAAGATTTTAATGAAATCCATTAAAATCTAGATATCCCAACCGAGATTTTAATGAATTTCAATAAAATCGTTTAAAGTCTAGGCATTCTCAATAACTAGTGAATTTATAAAAAATTCGTTAGTAGATGAATATTAAAAGATGTGAATGACTTTCAAACTTAAAAATACATATAAGAAACTATTTTGAAATTTTGTGAAAATCTATTCAAATTTGCAAAATTTAAGGTCCTTTTTTTCATCAAAATCTCAATTCAACTTTTTAGTTATTGTGCCAATGGTCTGTCTTGATTCTGTTTTATTTTCCTAGGCTTGAAAAAATGTCCCTATAGATCTTCTGGAAATAAAACTTGGCCCAATCATAGAGACAAGTCAACCATAGACACCGAAAAATATTGGAATTATTCACAGAAACACTTGTGTGGTGCATTTTCTGTCATTATTCAAGTGTTGTTCTTTAAAAAATTTGGAAATTTTTTCTGTATATGTAGCATAACTCTAATATTATCTAATATCATTAATTCTATAACATATGTGATAGACTCAATTAAAGTTAGAATCATTTGACTCGTTTAATTCCAATTCTCATTTGTTGCCTTGTTAAAACATCAGTGGTACTAAATAGATTACTCTATTCGAACTGGGATATGGGACTTTTTTGGTTTGTCAAATTTACACCTTTATCAGCCAATACTTATGTGTAGCCTTGAAAAACACTGACGTAATAATTAATAAGATTTTAAAACTTTTTCAGTTTTAATTCTTGTTCAATATTATTAAGTTCATGTTTGGTTTAAATAAAAATTAGATTTTCAATAAATTTTAATAAAATTTAATAAAATAAGTAATTAAAAAATTGTGAATCTCATAAAATTTGTGATTAAAATTAATTATTAAATTTTAATTCAAACTTTTAACTAACCTGGGCTACATTTAACATATTAAACATCCCATTTTTCCCTAGGATCTTCCAGGGTACAGTTGCTCATAGCTATGGCCCTATTTATTTTGTCCATTTGAAAAAAATTCAAATCAAATTTTTAGTAGATTTTAATAGAAATAGATAAAATGTGTGGTTAAAAAGTTGTAAGTTCGATAAAATGTGTGGTTATAATTAATTGTTAATTTTACTTGGAGATTTCTAATTGGAACCAAATAGGTTATTTGTTTTATTATTTTCGTTTCTTTTTGTTTTGTCTCGACTTCTCCATATTGTCTTTTGGTTCTTCAAGCTTTTGTATCAAAGTGAAACTCTTGGCCCCTATACGATATAAGATAAAACAAGATTTTTAATATATTTTAATAAAAATTGATGAAATATTTGATTAAAAATTGTGTCTCATATAATGCCCTGTTAAAATTTGTTGTTGATATTGACTTAAATTTTAACTCAATTCTTTTTAGTTGAACTAAATATAGGCATATTTTTTCTGTAGTTTCCATTGCTTATTTCTTGAATTCTAAATTTGATATTTTTTTTCTTGATCCATAAAACTTAAGTATGTGTTAAAATGTGTTGAGCTACTCAATGTCGGGCGTAGAAATTTGAATAATGCTATTTAACATAGTTTAGCGATCATATGTCAAAATAAATGTCAAATAACATAACTTTAAAAATTTATAAAAAATATACACACACACGCATGTGTGTGAGAGAGAGAGAGAGAGAGAGAGAGAGAGGATTTCTATTTTGTAATTCATATAGTCAGTATCAGTTGTGCCTAATAAATCAAAGTTGACTTTGAATAGTCAATTTCAATTGCTTAATAAATAATTTTGTTATTAATATGCTTTGTTAAAACATTGTACATAACACGATTTATTTCCCCATTGAATTTATAGGATGTCAAATCCAGTCATTATATGGATGTTCTTCTTATTTTTCTTCGTTTGCATCTGCAATTTCTCCCATGCTGACGTGGGCACCGCCAGCCTTTACAATCCCCCTTATACACGTAAGTTCTCCTCTTAACTGAGAATATATAATTCAACTCTTCTATTTGATCTTACTCGCCATTGATTCAAGAATTGCATTTGTATATATATGCAGCCACCGCGTGTTACGGCAGTGATGCTTCACAATTCCCGTCGAGCAACCTGTTTGCAGCCGCCGGAGAGGGGATATGGGATAATGGCGCCTCCTGTGGACGTCAATACTTGGTGAGATGTATCAGCGCCGCCGTGCTGAACACTTGCATTCCGGGACAGACAATTCAAGTGAAGATAGTTGATCGGGCTCAAACTTCGGTTTCTCGGCCAACCAGAGGAGGAGTCACCATAGTACTATCAAATACAGCGTTTGGTACAATTGGAAATCCACCTGTAACTTCCATGAACATTGAAATTCAACAGTGAGTATATCTAAGATTTGTCTCTTCTTCTGAATAAGTTTCCAATTTATAACATAAACTTGCATTAAATGATACGGGAGGGAGAGACTTCCTTGTGTGCATGGAAATATTCAAGTCTTCCTCTAAATATTTTAAAGGGAAAATAAAATTATTTACAATGAATTCATTTTCAATCACGTTTTCTTCCAATAAAATAAATTTTACATGTCTTGTAAACTTTTTGTAATTCCTTTTCTATATAACGAACTTTCGTTGTAGTTTTTTTTGTTGCTTTTTTTTTTATAGCATTTAAAGACATTGTAAAGAAAAAGTAGTTAATAAGTTGCTTTTAAGTATAATGAACCATGTCGTGTGTAGAAAAGTGTTTTCTTTAGAAGAATTGCTTATTAACTCGCATAGGGTTGTGAATTTGAAATATATAAAGCAATTAATTTAAATGTCACGATTGATAAATTTAAAGTCAAATATTGAAATTATGTTTCAGCATTTTATTGCATTCGTTACTAACAAGAAATCAAATTGTGTTGTTATGTGCAGGGTTTGAGGTGGATTTGAGAGTTCATGAAGAAGCCGGCTTGATTAGTTTCTAGAAAATGGTTGTAATAATTTTGATAAGCAAATTATTAATTTGAGTACTTAATTATCTCCACATTCTTTGTCTTCCTTTACTTGCAGTAATTTTCCTTTAATTTTTTTTTCTTTTCAGTTTTTTACGTCACTTGCAAAGTTTTAGGCAAAGCTATTTGAATTTATAAGTTGATGGTTGAATTGTGTGGTTAAAAATGTATGATTAAATGTATGATTAAAAATGAAGTTTAAACCATTTATAATCTCTGCCAGAAATCCAAACTAAATTGGTTGTTGCTAATTATCAACCTCTCTTTAAAATGGGATTGATAACATAACAAATCCAAGTTAAATTTTGTTTAATTTGTTTTGAATCAAGCACATAACAAAACAAGTTAATAGTCAATTCTTCAGTTGACAAATAACTTGAAACGTCATAAAATATACCGCTCGTTTGGTTTAGCTAAGAATAAGAGATTTTAATATAAATTAAGGTAAATAATTAAGTTTAATCATATATTTATTGGGACCCACAATTTTTCAGTCACACATTTATTAACATTTTATAATTAAAATTTTGATTTTAATTTCCATCAAACATGAGCTAATTTGTGTGGTTGAAAAATTGTGAGTCTCATAAACTGCATGATTGAAAATATATTTTTTTTAAAAATTCAATTCTTCACCTTAAAATTATATTCCAAATTAGAGTGAATATATTTCTACAAGAATCAAGAAAGCAAATTGCGCTTCGTAACAGCATAATTGGCAGCGCAAATTGCACGGTGTAACATGTGAATCTTTTAGGAATTGCCATATGTTGACAGCCGAAAATGGAGATTGGTTTAATTATAAATGGGAAATTTTACATACTTGGTCCTTAAATCTATTAATCCAAGGTTTAACTTCACCTCAAATCTTTTCGCATCACAATCTAGTAATAAAACTATTTTTGATTTTTGCAAAAATATCAATGTTTGAAATTAACAGAAAAAAGGTTAATGATCAAAGGTCAAAAGGTTCAACCAAGATCGAACCGAATGTATTAAATAAATACACAAAAAAAAAAAATTATGAAAACAATAATTTCTTAATTTTCATATTACTAATTCAAAGTAATTCTATGTTTATTGATTAGATTCATTATCCTAAAACTAGTCTTGATACTTCAAAAATTAAAAGTCAATACGTTATAGGGCAATGACTATCCGAAGATCGCAATCAATGTCAAGAATTGGACTTTCTTTTCTTTATATTATAAGCAATGCCTTTTGGAACTTTCATTTTCCTCTGGAATTTATTACACTTTTAAGAAATTTCCTCTTTGTGATATCCAACATTGAAAACTGGACAATTCAGCTCAATAATTCAATCTTATTCTAGAGTGCATGAATCTTCTTTCACGCTTCTTTTTCTCTAACCTAAATTTGCAGCCAAATCAAAATTTTCTATATTTTATCTTCAACTTGCCAATCATTTTCAGAAGTAAAAAACCATATAAAACTAATGTTTCAGGGAGGAAACAAAAAAGTCAAATACCTTAATAAATAAATATTTTTTTGGATAACATCTTCATTCACAACATATAACACAAAAAATAGATAGTATGATATCAAGAATTCAAAATGAGTAACAATTAATTTCAAGATTAATGTTAACAAATGATATTACAAAGTGTATTAATACGTAAATCAGTAATGGTAGAAATCTTCAAGTACCGATAAACATATAGAAAAATATCTCCTTCTTTTCGAAATAATTTACACTTAAAATTCATCCAAATTTAGGTTTTTGATTCGCTAAGGAAGTGTACTTTCTGTTATATATGAAATTCTAGAACCCCAGGTATAATAAATCAAATTGCTTAAAGTTTGGAAAAGTATTCACGATGACTACTAGAAAACAATAAAAAAAGAAAGGTCGAAATAGCATTTATACGTGAAAAAAATTTATAATAGACAAAATTGAATTTTATTTTATAATATTGCACATAGACTTTCACAAATAAGTTAAAGTATTCATGTGAATTAAACAAAATTTTTTTTCTGATTGCTTAATAATCATAGGCAATAACACCATTTACGACGACAAGATGTCCATAGCAATAGAGTTATACCTTTTTCACAATGAATTTTTTATTTCCTTAAAATATTTTTTTTTCACGATGAAGTTGAATTCACTTCACAAAACCTCATTACTTTATTGTGGATTTAAACTGCCGTCTCAAAAAATAGTTACAATGGTCATAGCTCATTGTAAAATAAATAAGAAAGAAAATAATTTATATATTCAATTATATTTCGTCTAGTATTCTAGAAAATTCGATATTCTAGAAAAAGCAATCTTGTTAAAGTTAGATCCCCTAAGAGGCATTTCATGGTGGTCTCCATCAATATCCATGGACAATTTTTTCTATTATTTCACTTCATGAATTCTTGGATTTCCATTAGTTTTAGGAAAATGCTTCTTGCCTTCTAGAGTCATAGAAAGTTCCAAGTACGTACGGAAATTAATATTAGGTTATCAAATGTTTGACAAGTATGAGTTAGGTGATCCTAAAAAGGAAACTGCGTTAGTTGTAAAACTAAAATTAATTATCTTATGAATGACATCCTTTTGTTTACTTTGTTATATAAATGAGCAATCATCCAATCGTCAAGATTTTAATTTTTGGTTGTTAATGTTTCTGAAGTCATGGCTTGTGAGAAGCTTCTTCTACTAATAAACTTATAAACTTGCATAATAAAATAGTTTAAAGATATTGTTCTCAGTCGTAATAAGATTTATTTCTCTCTATTATACTCTTAAAGCAATCTCCAATGGTGATGTAAAATAAATCTAATTTGTGATTTAGATTTCTAAAGTGATCAAAAACATCTTCAATGGAGAGATACAAAGGAAATGAAAATTGCATTTTCTGGGCAGAAATTATTTACATCTTTTTTACATTCACAAGATACAAAAGTAGATTTAGATATTCTTATTGAAGCAAAATTTGAATTGAGATCCATCGGAATATAAATGAGGATATAAAAGTGGTTTTGAAGAAGTCAAATTCACACCCAATTTTACACCACCATTAGAGATGCTCTTAATTTTAAAAAGACTTGGATTTTGGACCGTGTTTTCAATTTTTTCGCATAACTAATTGTGTGATACCATTGCATATTTAGCTCATGTAGCTAAAAATCAATTTTTTTACAAATTTTAATAAAAGTTGATAAAATGTGTTGTTTAAAAGTAGAAAAAAAGTTGTGAATTCCATGAAATATACAGTTAAAAATGAGTTTTAAAAATAAGGACCAAATATTTACTTAATGAACCTGTACCAATAACTATGTTACGAGAAGCAAGATGAGCAACCAGTACATCTATCTTTGTTTATCTAGCACTGTTATATAGCCTAAAAGAAGTTAAAATATATGATTTTTAGGAATAAAGTAAATTTCTCTTACGATCAGTTTGGCTAGGAAATTATGAGCAGTCTTTATCTATAGAACTTTTCCAAAAGAGCAGGTACCAAAAAGTTGATGATTTTTAGAAGTAAAAAAAAAAAAAAAATGTCAACATTAAATTGCTATTTGACATCATAACTAGAAAAATGATTTTGATTTATTATTGTACATATGTAAAATTGTTTGAATTAAAAATACTTATTTATTATATAAAATCCACAAACATAATATTTTAATTGAATTGTCAAGACAATTATTTTTAGTATAATCGTAATTTTAAAATTTATTTGTCCAAGACATTACATATGATATTAATATATGAAATATCATAAAAAACATGAAATACCACAATATCTTGTATCATCTTAAATTTAATTTCTAAATATATTATTGTGCATTAACAAATTTTAAAAAAAACAGTTATTTAAAAAAAAAAATGAATAGGCTATCTCTATCTCTCAATATGGCTTGGTCTTGCTCCCATGAATCTTTAGATCAATCATATGCCCTACACAACTAGAGCAAATAATCTTGATAGATTAGAACAATAGAGGCATTCCAGCATGGTAGCTCATCCCTTGAAATTGGTCAGCTACACACATTGCTTTTATTTCCAGTTATCAATCTTATAATACCAAATTCCTCTCTGTCCTCTGACCAGCAACACAATTCCTATGCTCATAGCCCTAGGGTTGGACCTACATGGCTTTAGTTGGTATCCAAAGGGCACCCACATTGATTTACTTATTTATTCGGACATCGATTGGGTCGGGTGCACAATTGTCGTAAGAACACTAGCGGGACATGCCACTTTCTAGACTTTACATTTGTATCATAGTTTAGTAATAAACTTTCGTTGTATTGTCTACCATTGAACTCGAATATATTTGGACCGCTAGATGTCGTGTTCAAATTTTATGGATGAAATAAACACTTAATGATTATCATTTATCTTTCGATCATATACTTATCGTGTGTGATAATATTAGTACCATAAACTTATCAAAACATACAATCTTGCATTCTCGAACGAAGCATATTGAGATTATACACTACTTTCTACGAGATCATGTACAAAAGGAGATATTGTGTTAGAAGTTGTAAACGCTGAAAATCAATTGGCCAACATTCTTAAGAAACCTTTAGCACTTGATAGATTCTCATGTATTTGAAGAGATTTGAACATTATTAATGAATTCGAGGTACATGGCTAAGTTGAGTTCATTCAATGTGTTCTTACATGATTAATTTCGAATATTTTGTATTATTTGAGATTTATTGCAAACGTGTGTTCCATACCACTAGGCCCAGGCTAAATACAGCTCCTTTCCCATTCCTTTCTTGGCAAAACTGTACAAGTATGTGTACATTATAATTGTTGGTTCTACAGCCCCCAAAAATCCAATAAGTAACCCCCAGAAACGAGAGTTTCAACAGTGCCACAAATCAAACAAATGTCTCCAGATAAATATAAAATGCATCTTCAATATGGATGTAGGATGATAATTTAGAACAAATTAGAGATCTTTCATGTCTAAAATAATCATATTTCAACACCACTAAAAGTATTCTATGAGATAAAACATATACACATTTCCCTACTCAATTGCTCGCCGAAGGCAATGACGGGGAGAGTTGAAACAAAGAAAATGTATGCTGTTGGAGCTAGTATCCTAAAAAAGGTCAATGGAAAAAAAAAGCTCCAAATTCACTTGAGATGCTTAATTAAAAGTGAAATTCAAGCAAAAAGGCTTCACCTTGTACCCAAACCACGTGCGTCGAGGCAGTCATTTTTGTAGCGTGCTAGCCTTCCTTTGCACTGATGACTCCCTCGATTGGACTCTTCAAGTGATTCGTTGCTTATGCTGCATAAGTAACTAAATGTTAAAACCAAGATTATATACAAAATGCTATAATAGCTCACCAGTGAATTTCATTAGACTGCGCTTAGATCAAAGGATATTGTGAAATATCAGATGCATTAGACCAATAACAGCAATATTCAAACAAAACAAATTGTGAATGTTAAAAAAATACAATATTAAAGGAAAACAGTGCCATTGAATATTACTGCACTAATGTAAAGAAGACTCATGAATTTCATGTAAATGGATAAAAAGTATATAAAATAAACAAAAGAAAACATATGAACTCCTTTTACACTGTTAAGATTTATTATTACGAAATTGAAGTAGATGAATATTACAAAATCAATGAATTAAAAAAACCCTAATTCTTTTTCCTAAAATAAATATCAAAAATGGAAAAAAAATAATTATATCTTTTTAATATTGCATCAAATATAATACTTAGCATTCTCACATTTGAGGTGCAAAATTAGCAATCAAAATATTCAAATCAAGTTTTTCAACATAGTTTTTCTTTTCACTAGAAATCATAGCTAATTCATTCCGTCTCTCGTGACATGGTAGATCGACGATAATACTTAATCAACTTCCACTTTGAAAACTTCTTTCAACGAAGACAACGATAACAAGAACTATTCACTTAAGTACCGGTGCTTAGCTTATGCTGGTACTTAGCATAAGCTAAGCACGGTACTTAAGAGATCAATTCCAATAACACACACACACGCATTGTCAGCAAATGCATTGATCTATATATATTTATACGTTTATTCTCGATAATACATTCTGCTACCTTGATTACCAAATGTGAAATCATCATCAAAGATTATGATTCGAGGTCAAATCTCAAGTGTTTAAATCTTAAAAATTGCCAAAATTTCTTCATACTTCGATTAGAGGATTTCATTTCAGTTCCCAGCACATCCTATTTTGTCAATACAAAACAGAAAGTCATATTCATTATAAATAAAAAATAATTTGGTATATCTCCAAATAATTCTGTCATTCTGTCGTAAATAGAAAAATATATCCATATCTCAACCTAATAATCTTAAGACCGAAATTACAGAAATCAAAACTAGGGGAATATTCCAATCATGGTAGTAAATAAATAAATACAAATAATCATCAAGAGAATGCAGGAAAATTGAGACTTTTCTTTTGTAAAAAGAAATGAAACAAAACTACATTATAAGTTCTAATTAAGATCCTAAATTACAAAGTTTTTCAGTAGATTGCTTAGGTGGTTTAGGCCAAATGTCAGGCCCGACACTAATGCAATATCTTGTAGAAAAAGATAATAAAATATGATATTGCTATTACACAGAGGACGAAATGGAACTTGCAATTATATAGTGAACGAAACCGATTAACTCATTCTATCACTTTCATTTTTTTTTTCTAAAATATATTCAACGTTGAAGTACCAATTAACTCATTCTATCACTTTAATTTTTTTTTTTATCTAAAATATATATTCAACATTGATTGACTTATGGTGCAATATAACCCTTTATAACGCTTCCGATGACTTACAAACAATGAGCATGGATCCTTATACAATGTTAAATTACAAAACCCTAACACAACCCATTATTATTGAACTTTCACGGGGATCTCAATATGACACACAGTGACTTACAACAGGGAACACCGATTCTTATACAATGTTGATATTTATGGGATTTCAACACAACCCACATTTTATCAAAGTTATTTTTCAATTGAATTTCTCTCTTGATAAATAATACAAATAAGTTGAGTACTAAGAGAGGCTAACACTTCAATGAATAATAATAAACGATAGCTCAAGTGTTGGATGAAATTTTTTGATGAATATGATAATCAAAATTTAGATTCCATCAATCAATGTGTTTCAATAAGAAGATGAAGAAGAAATAAATGAAATGTAGGTTCAAAAAATCTTCTCAAAATATATCTCTATTTTAATGATTATTTGTTGATAAATTAAGTATTAAGAGAGAAATGAGAAACTTTGATAAATATGATGTTTTTACATGTTCAATCAATCAAAGTTTTCAATAAGAATAAGTAGAAAAGTTTAAGCAATATAAATTCAATGTCTTCTTCAAAAATATATTTCTCTTTTAAGATTGATATAAATAAGTTAAGTACAAAGAGAAATAAAAAACTTTGATGAAAAAATGATTCAAAAAGTTTGATTTAACAATCAAAATTTTTGTTATGAAAAAATAAAATAAAATGAATATAAAAATATAAGTTCAAAGAAGATATTTTACAAATATATTTCTGAAGAAAGCTCTATTCTAGTTGTTTATGAATACATAATGAAGTGGTATTTATAGCAGTCAAAACGTCCTAAGTTTTTTCCCCACCAGATGACCCTACCGGACGTTCGCCATTGTGCGTCAGAAATCAAAACGGTTAAAAAATGACCGTTGGCAAACCGGATGTCCGGTTGACTTTGACTTTTTTTTCCTAAAGATTTAGGCTTTTGAAGGTGTAAGTAACATTGTAAAAAATGTTTAAAATATCAAGTTGAAAACCTTTGAAAAATATTTTTTTATGCAAGTGTTTTTGTAAAATAATATTTTCGTGCATAAAACGATATTTGAATTTTTATCATTTATTACTAAATATCAAAGTATTATTACCTTTATATTTGAACTAAGATGTCAAGTTTCTTATCTTACTTCGAAGTTTGCCTCTTAGACTTCTTGTCTTGATCTTTCTTTGATGACATCTCTAATGCACTTGATCTTACTTTTTCTTGACATTTGTTTTTTAAACTCTCGTCTCGAATGATTTAACTTGAATACTTAACTTCCACTTTGATCTTCATTTCGAGTCCAATTTATATGATGATTTTAGCACTGTTTGATTTATTTTAATATTGAACTATCATCACTCAAAATCAATGGTTAAAAATAATATTAATCTTATTTATTATGATAAAAACATTAATGATGAAATCAACCATATGACAACATTCTCAATCCTGCCCCCATCCCGTTTGGGCAGGGTCCTTGCAAGGATAAGAGGTTCCTATCCCATTGCCATTATACTCCTAAATAACTATTACTCTCGACAATTGTTGTTCATGTGTCGGATTTGACAATTCAACCTTATATACCATCGAGATTCATCATAAAAGATGACAAAAAATAAAACACCGGACTGCAATAATAACATCATCAAATTGTCGAAAACATCACCAAAGAAGCAAATTAATACCAAAGTATGTTGATAAATGACCGAAACAAACAGTGAAATGCAAGTTCAAAATAAATCAAATTTCATGTAATTATGATTGAAAAAGTATTCTTAAAAATCATATTTAACAAAATAAGCAACGTAAAAATATATTTGACTCGTTTTCAATCACATCCAAACATGTTTTCGTTCACTACAATTACATTATATAGCACCCTGCATTAGCAAAATCTACACGCGACACGTTAGTGGTTTAATATTGTATTCCAAAATTCATTGGAGCAGTTGCAATTTCGTGTTTTTACAGGGATTTTATCATAATTGACATTTGCGTTCCACGTCTAACTCAAGAAATGTCAAAACACTTAGGGGCCGTTCTCTTTGCCGTTTTCAAACCGTTTTCTGTTTTCGATTTTTCAAAACACTGAAAACCCGTTCTCTTTCCCATTTTCGAAAATACATTTTTGAAAACAAAAAAAAATTTATACATAAAACACAAAACATCAGTTTGGTCATTTTGAGTGTTTTCAAGCCAAAAACTCAAAAATGTTGAAAACGCGAAAAACACCCTATGAAAACTGGAAATTGGAAGAGTCATCACAAACAACCTCGCCTCGCTACCTCTATCACCACCCGTCATTCCACCACCAATTTGAAGAATCAGCAGAAACAACCTCGCCTCACCACTGGATTCCACCACAAACATCCTCGCCTCACTTCCCTCTATCACCTCCAACCCTACAATATTCGGATTTCATCCCAGAAGAATGATAGTCGCGAAGACCTCACAACAGGGTTCGAGTTTTGCAAATTCCGGCGCCGTCTGGCCGTCCCACGATCGCGTATCACATGGGTTAGTCTCCTCTCCACCTGGTGCACCTTGTCCAACCATGGGTCAAGGCCAATTTTACATAAAGGTTTTACTTCTTTATATCTGTTTGTTTTCTACATCGGTCCCTGCTTGAAGGTTTACTGGTTTGTTCTTGTATAAACAAAATTAATTGGGTGGATACTGAATGCAACTATATATTTTTTTGGTGCTGCACTATTTAATTGGTCAGATTAAAAGCCCTTTCTTGCTATTGTTAATTGCTAGTAAGTCTGCTGTGTTAAAACAAACATATAAATGCAGCAGTAATAGTATTGAAAAAGCCATTTCTTGCTATTGTGTATTCTGTTTCCCATTGTGCTCAATTATGTGAAGCTGTTTATATGGCTTTATGTATAAGAATTTGGATGAAGATAGAATTTTTTTACATCTTTTTCTGGACTATCCACTTAAGCATCAAAGTCATTTGGGAATGGTATGCAAAATGTTGTTTCTTAGTGTTGGCATGTATTATACAATATCCAAGTTATTTGATATGAATAAGCTATGAAGATGCTGCACTTTTAGATTAGTGAATTATTTTGTTAGCTGGAGCTCTGTAATTCAAGGCCTCACGAGCTAATATTCAAAGTGTCTATATTTCGACTAGTTATAACTGTACTTAGGCAGAGTTGAAGAGTGTCAAAACATATGGGAGATAATTGCTGAAAAGCTGGCTGGAGATGCAAGCTCATGTACGTACTGTGTTGCTTGATGAGTCTGGGAAGAGAAGGGGTTGTGAAGTGGCATTATTGAATAGTATTCACAAAGAGAGTTAGGGCTCCTAATGGATCGCTAAAAATTAGGATTTAGAGTTGTGGGGAAAGAGAGTGGTAAATTGGAAGGTGTGATTGGTATTGGTGCAGAGAGCTATTTTTTGTTTCCTGAAGATTTTTTGTGATTTCTTTATTTTCTTAATACTCCCAGATATACGTTTCAGTTATAGTTATAGATTGTCCATGTTTCTTTACTTATACATTCTCCTTAACATTTTTTTCCCTTCTCTTTTTTTGTAAATTTTGGGATGTTGAGCATAAATTGGTTTCTACATAGCAGATATGTGGTTGAAAATATTCCACTCTATGACTCTGATGAGGACGGTCATTTTCCCTTTTACACTAAGAGCCCTTGTGAACATGAACGAGTAACTGATGAAGAAGGTGAGTGCTCAATGATGATGGGTGGTACTGAGGGATCTGAAAACAAATTGGAGATTGATAGTGGTAAGAGATCTAGTTATGTACTTCATGTGGCAGCAAATTCAGTGGAAGCTAAAAGCTGCGAGGTAGCAAAACAGGGTTTGGAAGACACGGCAAAAGCCTTTTCACTGAATTTTAACATTGGCCCAGGTTCGACTTCTACGAAAAAAACACAGCATACTTCCAAGGGAAAGGCAAAAGTTTCTGATAGAAAGCAAGTCAGAGAGAAATCCGTTACTAAACTATTTGCATTAAAGGAAGCACAGTTTCTCAAATCAGTCAATATTGTAGATGATTTAAGTTGAGAGATTCGTATATTTGGATACACATCTATCCTTGTATTCTAGTGTAATTGTGCTTTATTTTTTGTTAATTTACTTAGTGGAAGATTGAAACTTGAACTCTAGTTTGAAAAGATATGTTGCAATTGACCGATGTTGATGCATCATTGCATTTTCTAAAGTTTGTGTGCTTATGTTGCCTTTTTTACTTGTAAGTGATTTATCTATAATCAATGAGTAATGTTATTTATTATCACTTATGATAGTCATCGTGTTTAAACGATCAAAATTGTATTTGACAAGAATTGTGGTAACTAACATGAACTCGATAATATTAATTTCAAAATATTTATTATCATATCAACACGAGATTAGTGCTCCCCCTTTTTTGCAACTTGATTAGGTTTGGTTATGACTTTATGGTAGTTAATTCTTGTCACAAGTTATGTACAAGGACAAAAATAAAGACTTGCCAAATTTAATTTAGGTTGTGTTTTTTATATTTGGGAAAAAATATTTTAAGTTTCACCAACTTCAAAATTTATATGTTATTTAATACTATGTTAACATTAAACTATTAAATTTATTGAATAATCCGATTTTTTGAATAAAATATTATAAAAAAAATATTTTCAAAATTTCAAAGTGAACGCGTTTTCCATTTTTATGTTTTGAGAAACAATTTTTCAGAATGACAAAAAGAACTCATTTTCAGTAATTTCAAAATAGACACTCAAAACACAAAATATAAAATGAATTCAAAACTCAAAACTGAAATACAAAGAGAACGGCCCCTTACTTTTTGCCAAAATGAAGAAATTAGGTAATATCTATTACTAGAAATGGAGGTTAGGTTCATGAACAAATGATGATATACAAGGGGTGCAGGCCTTGGCTAGCCCAATCCAACTATTTTTCGTATTATAGTCCACATGTTCAAGCCCAGTCCAAGTTTAACTATAAAATTTTTATTTTCTAAAGGAAATTACACCTACACTAGGGGTGTCAACGAGTTGAATCGAGCCGCGATCCGAAACTTTTTTATCAGGCTTGGCTCGAGTAAAAATAGTTCAAGCTTTTTTTGGCCCAAGAAATTTAGGCTCGACCCGAGCTTTCGACTTGGGCTTTAACGCTGGCTCGGTTTTTTTTTTTTATATTCGCGACAAATCTAAATTTTTTTTTAAAGAATTTAAAATTTGTATAATTTATACGTATTATAAATAATAACTAAATATTAACATAAAAAAATTACACTTCAAACTAAAAGAGAAAATTTTAAAAAAAATGTGGTAGGCAAGTTTTTTATATTAGGCTCACGGGGCCGGGTCGGCTTGAGCCGACGCCCCAAAATGGGGCTCGGCCCGAGCCTCAGCTCGGTCCCACTCCCGTTGTAGCCCGAGCCACCCGAGTCATTTT
>CAIGRP010130922.1:0-10048 GCA_903798385.1 Fraxinus cuspidata
ATGTCAAGATAATTGTGGGAATTGTATATGTGAGAAATCAGAAATGTATTTATCGCTTGATGGGATGATTGATTTATATAATATGCATGGAAGAAATATATTACATGAGAGATGAAGTCGGTTTAAAAAAATAAACAGTGGACTAATAGTGAAAGAGTCGGTTCAACTGTAGACAAACCAGTTACAATGTGAAAAGTCGTGTGACAAAAATGAACAGTGATAAATGGATCCTCTCTTTTATAGTAGTAGTGATAAGATCCTTTGTTGATAAATTATTATTCACTAAAATATATTTCAAATTAAACCCATTGTAGGGTACGTTTTTCATTAATAAGTAATAAAGTGGATTTTGAAAATTGATTTAGTTCGTTTTTAATTATCACGACCTTTATTGAAATACGAATAATATGGTGTATTTGTTGTGACAAAATTATAACTAATATAATCTACTTTTACAATTATGAGTAAATTAATTAAACTAAATACAAATTATACTAAATGCAAATTATTTTGAATAGATGAAAAACATACTAGGATCTCGAATTCCCGTGCAATAATTCATTTTAACCATAGTTCTACACTTTGAAAATACAATTGAATTTTGACGAACAAATGTTCCTATTTTATTTAACAATATCTGTCGAGTAATGTTAAATCTACTCTCATATATGATCCAATTATATTTCTGTGACCAATGCGAATATACAAGATTGCATAAATTTTTATGAACACTTAAAGATTTACATAGAGTACAGTGATTTATTTCTTTCCGCTATCGAACCCTATGACAATTTACATCATATCGAACATATTTCCCTTCTTTTGAATGCATAAAATAAGCCACCACATTTACACAACTACCGTGCACAATAATTGTGAAGAAAAGAAAATCATATAAATTATTCAAAATCCAACACGTGTTTTCAATGTCAAGCATGTAAAACTAAATATTAAAAACTTATATTACACGGTTCATCGTTCTACTAGCATGAAGAAAATTTGTCTAACATATTATGAGAAAGAAAAAAAATGAAAAATTGAAGAATCGACATCACCCAAATAAAGTTTGAATTGAATCTTCGAGTCTTGAAATCGATCTTCGTGTTTCTTGTCTCTTTTGATGCTCCTAAAATCTCTTAAAATGTGTTGTAATACATGGTAACTAATTCTGGACGACCATAGGTCTTTAAAAGACGTCCTAAAATTTATTTCCATAAGAGTTAAAATCATATAAGGAAATCAGAATTATTTCCCTGACTTAGCTAGGGCGATTGCCCAATAGAAAATGGGGTGGCCGCCTCGGCATAACAAACATCCCTTGTAATTGAAATTTAGGGTCGAGCAACTAGGCAGTTGCCCAATTATAAAAACTTCAAGAATTGGGCGATTACCCAGTTATAAAAACTTCAAGAACTTTCCTTTCAGCAATTTTCTTTATTCTTTTTTTCCATCTTGGTTCTCCACATTAAATTACTTTGATTTTAGTACTTTAACTTTTACTCAAATGCATATTGGTCCCCAAACTTTAATCCATTGGCCAAATGATCATTCTTTCCTTTTCAATTACTTAAAAACAGGTCCAAACATGAAATTAGATAAAATTAATCCAAGTTAAATAAAATTCAATACTAAAACGATACAAAAACTTAGAAATATGACCCGAATAAATGCACAAAAATGCACTTATCGATTATTGACATATTTGAGGAATTAAGTGGGTGGATATTACGACTTGGAGTTCGTCTTAAAATGTCAACATTTTTAAGAGATATAATCCAAACTCTTATAAATTTGTCTATATTTTCATTTTTATATCCCAATAGTAGGTGAGAATGTAGTAGATATGAATTGATTCTGGCATGCTTATCTTCATAAGAAGAAAACAAACCAATCTATTTGCTAGCTGACTAGTACAAACCCTAGTTGTCATAACAGATGTTGACTTCGCAATGTTAAAATTGTGGGTGTCATGTCGACAACATAGCTCCATGTATTACTCTATTCTTTTAGATAAAGGAACGTTTTTGTGGATCCATTAATTTAAAAGGTTTATGTATTTCACAATTAATTAGAGCTTGCTTGCAAATATTCTTTTGAAATTTTGTTTCATCTCTTGTTTAGTTATTAGATATGCAGTTTTTTTACAAGAGAATTGTTCTCCTAGTTAATCGTATTTCTTGTTTAGATCAAGATTACATAGTAATTTTTTGAAAGAAAAAGTAAAATCCTATTTTTTGAGCTAGAAACTAGAAAAGTCATCGATAAAAATGATACTTATGACAATAAATTTCTCAACCCACTGCATCCTTTCACTTCATAATGATGATAATTAGAAATCTTAATTCTATATCGACAAGAACAATAAAATCGTAGTATAGAAATAGATATACACGAACGAGCAATATTTACATATATTCACTTTAGGGTGTGTTTGAGCCACATTATTTTGGAAAAATATATTTTGGAATAGTAGATTGATTGAGAATTGGTGGTTGAAAAAGAATGAAAATTATTGATGTGATGAAAAATATTATTTTATTGAATAATGTGTAGTTGAAAATGAAAATTTTAAACAGAAGCTTAATGTGAAATTATGTTCTCATTTCCGCTATAGTAATCTACTATAATGGGAAAAAAAAATTACATGAAAAAACTCACCTACTCTATCTTCTATTAACATCTTTTTCTATTTTTTATGATAATACAAAACTTTAATGATGATTTTTTATTTATAAGATAAATTGAAGCGCCTCCGCACATCGATAATAATTACACTTCATAACTTAACGCATAATTCAGCGAGTTTCCATTTTTTTTTCGAGTTTAGAGAAGTTCTACACACTGGCTAGCAATTAATAAAAGTTGAAAATTTTCTTAATTATATAATTTTATGAAATCATTAATTTCAATTGTCACTTGCTAAGGGCGATGAAGAAGAAAGGCCAACGCCTAGTTTAAACATTATGACTATTAAAATATTATTTATTTAATATTTTGTTATAACTAATTAAATATGTGGTTAAGAACCTATATCGGCACTGGGCTTATGAATATGCCATATTTTTGTCAACAAACTATGTTTCTTATGAAATTTTCATAGAATTCTTCTTTACCCCGTAACTCACTATTCAACACCATCTTTGAACACTTAAAAAGACTTATACATGATGACGAAAAATCTACCCAGAATTTCTAACATTGCTTTGCAATAGTCTGTCACATAAGATAAATTGCTATTGTTAACTCTTTTTAACAATTTTTAATAAGAAAACACATCTTGTAACTCATTGAATAAAAATCAGATTTTGGGAATAAATTCTTAAATGTCACGTGTAAGTTCTATTTTAAATGAACGTCTAAAATTATTCGAGTAGAATTCTTGTCCACTATATGAAAGTATAGTAAGTTTTCAAAAACAAAGTAAGTACAGTGATTTATATGATAATAAATAAAAAATTAAGGCCTTAAAAAAGTAGAGAAATGAAGAAGTGACATCTAAATTTATTGTTTTGTGAGACCTTCACACAAGTCCTTAGTCACCAAGTTGACCTCGTTCGTTCGTAAGGACGTAACCCTGGCCAGTCACAATGTCTAGTGTCCATCGTTTACCGTTAGGACCATTAGGATATCTAGTCTCATTCGATCTTCTAACTTTCGTCTAAAAAAGTAAAGTTCCATGATAAAATTAGTCTAGGCCCACTGAACGCCACACGTCTTTATTTTCAAATTAACAGTGTCTCTACACCGTCACCTTGTATTGGTGTAGGAATATACACATTACCTGTCAACCAATTGGATGAGCTAATGGTCTGTGGGTCCCCCTGCGAAGACCAATAATAACTACAATTTAATAATTGTCTCTCTCTCTCTCTCTCTCTCTCGTCAAAAAAGGCAGCTTGGCTGCATATCAGAGGCTGCCCCCACTTGCACCACCCTACACCAAGTGTCTCAATTTAAAGTCCATATATTCGATAATTTGTAATTTGATTAAAATTTGTATATCAAACCAACATGTGTAATCTATGCATGATTGATTGCTAAACTCAAGGGTGTGCAAGAGATACGTGAATAAAAATCATTACGCTACTGGAAAAAATATTCTTCAGGAGCGACAAGAGTTAAATATTGTGTTGGTAATAACCAACTGAATATGGATAAAAAGTTTTTGGCAAGCTTTTTAAGTGATTTATGTATAATAGAATTGAGGGTTTATCTGTATAATTCCTCAAAGGTTTTTTCGTCAATCAAGGCAGACTCAAGTAAGTTGGGGATCTTTGCTAAAACAATTTGGAGTGACCTTTCTAAGTGTAAATTTGTTTTGTGAAGAACTATAGCACTTATTGTTGACATGCATGCAAGCGTGACCCGTAGACGAAAGCGTATCATGAATAGAATAGAGGGCAAAGCGAAGGAGAAGCAAAGGGCTCGCACATCTGGACACGAACCAATCCCGTATCTAGGCTGGCTCTAGGATGTTATTAAGGAGCACATGGACAAACACATAAAACTTCATCTTTAATCGAAATCAATTATCATATTATCAATAAAGAGCAGCCACTGGCATGGACCAAAAGTTACCAAATTACTCTGACGCTTGGAAGGAATTCTATAAATATCACACCCTCTATGCATGCAGTTCAAATATCTCCCTCTCAAATAACTATTTTTCCTCTTGCTCTAATTTAAGCATCCATGCTAGTAAACTTAGGAGGTGAAGCTCAAAGTTAGGTGACATAATTTGTTGATTGTAATCACGTTGATATTTGAATATTGTAATTGTTTATCACTAAAATCATTTGATTCAATTTTTACCATCAAAATATTGACACCATTTGTGGAAGACATGAGTAAAGTAGACCACAAAATTTGATCACAAAGGCTTAAATTCCTTGAGATTTCGAAATCATGAATCCAATTGAGGAGAAAGCAGAAGAAGTGAAGGTATTGGAAGTGGAAGTTGAAGAATGTAGTGACCACTTGCCAGAGGCAAATCCTAAGTGGTAAAGAGAAGAAACATTGGAAAAAGCACAAGTTGACATGTCTCTTGCACATCACTGCTGCTTACGGAAGAAAATCCCCAAGGTGAAAACTTTTCAGGAAATAGTAGAAAGCCTAAAAGTGGTGACAACAAGAAATGGTTTTCCACGGGCAAATCTTGAGAATAATACAAAAATTGGTGAACCGAAAGAGCTAGAGAAAAATGAAAATAATCCTATCAGCAGTGCCTTTCAAGGAAATACTATTGTATATGCATAAAAAACTTATAGTTGTACACTAGGAAGGCCACTTCGATGGCGTCACAGGAGTAAGCCTACTAAAGAAGTTTTAGGAGGAAGTCGGAGAAACAATTGCTGCGATGGCTAGCAGGTTGAAAGCCTTTTCAACACTTTTTACAATACTCCTCAAGATGGGGAATATGAAAAGCGACCAACTAAGTCATATGAATTGGATGATGACGATGATGAACATCTTCCCTTCTCTAGGGAGTTCAAGGAAGAACCAATTCTGGACAAGTTTTCTTCATTCAATCATGGACAAGTATAGTGGTAAAGGAGACCAAATGTATCATTTGCGCATAGGGATGAACAGAACTTCCGAACCGAACCGAATCGATCGAATGGACCCGAACCGAACTGAATTGAATTGAGCGGTTTTTCTTAAGTTAAATGCCCGAATGTGTATCTGAATCGAGAACTAACGGGTTTGGTTCGGTTGTCGATTCTAGACCAAGAAAAAAATAACTGAATAAGAATCGAATCTCCCTAATTTTTTCAATGTTTTTATCTCAAAATAAGATTTTACTATTTCTAATTTTCAGCCAAATCCAACTTAATCAAATTAATCTATTTTACCTAAATCTCTTATTCTACCGTAGTGCCGTTTCTGTCATTCTATTATTGTGAGTCCGCTATCTTCCTCTTCATGTGATTTTAACGATCAAATCTATAAAGATCTCAACAAAGAGATAAGCAAAAGATATCATGGGATTAGACTATGTTATTTTGTAAGAGCTAAAATTGAATATGTCATATTGAATTAATGTAGCATTGTTGTAAATATAAAAAAATAATTATTATATGGAACACGGGAACTGAATTAAATCGAATGGTTCCATAACTAATTTTGGACCCGACGGCTCCACAAACTAAATACCAAAAAATTCGCGTTCTGTTCAATTCGATTCTCTTTATAACAGAACCAAACATGACCATGCACAACCCTATTTGTGTAAATATGACACAAATTCATCTGAAGAAAACTAGCTCAGCCCTGAAATCCAAGGTTTCCATCTAAGTTTAGATACATCGACCAAGCGATGGTACAATATATTATCACAAGGATCAATCTGAAGCTCCAGCTAAAATAAAACTTCTTAGGAGCATTCAAGGAAGCCAAATGGGGCATGCTCCGATCACCAAACTAAACGATATGCGACAAGAGGAAGAAAAATAACTAAGGACTTTGAGCGCTTTAGCGCATAGCTAATAGCTTGTGAAACCATTTTAGATGACAAGGCAAAAGACACCTTATGGAATGGGCTATTTATGGAGACCTCTTTTTAGAGGAACATGCAAAAAAAATTCGGCCTCCCACCATGAATTGGTAAGCCTGATCCAAAACGAGATCTAGACGGAGGATACGATTGAAAATCATCAAAAGGTGGAATAAGGACAGGTCCTCAAAAGAAAAGCTCCAACATATGCATGCAGGTTGCCCAAGCATCAGATTTCACATCTCAGCAACCACAATATCAAAGTGCATGTGATTTTTCCAACTCCTTCTCATGTCGCAAACAAAGTCTTTCTGTCCCCCAATAACCACAAGGTAAAATTGTGTAAATTTCACTGTAGCAAGGATCATGATACGGATGAATGCTATAAAGTAGTAAAGATAGCAAAGCTATAGGACCAACAAGTTAAAATACAAGATGGGTCTAATAGCCGCAAACCCGCATACTCTAGCGCTAGAGGACAAATTCAAGAGGATCAACAGATAGACTCTTTACTAGGATCAATAGGTAAACAATACTTCTGATCCCCAATAATAGAGATTCATACAATCATTAGTAGTCTTTGTGTTGGTGGAGATACAACAAACGCACAAAAGAACTATGTACGAGCTGCCAAAAAAGCCACGTTGGAAATCTTCGGATCAGAGGTAACCCCAAACTTGCGTCCCTTCCAATAATTTCAATAACAATGATGAACATAATGTCGTATGTCCATACTTCGATGCGTTGGTAGTACAAGCAATAATAGCTCACAACGACCTCGGCTGTATGTTCATGGACAACAGTAGTTCTGTCAATATATTATTCAAAAGTGCCCTTAACCAAATACAAATTGACCATCCCAAGGTGTCGACATTCAAACCACTTTATGGTTTCACACGAGATGCTTTAATCCCTAGAAGATAGATCACACTACGTATGGAGATAGGTAAAGAACCCAATGTATTCTACAGATACTTGAATTTCTTAATCATGGATAGCAGGTCCATGAATAATGGAATTTTCATAAGGACCGCTTTGAAATAGCTTAAAATTGTAACATCTATTCATCATATGTTTATGAAATTCGAAACTCCAAAATGAGTAGCTATGATAAAGGAAGATCAAGTCATCGCAACAGAATGTTATCTTAGAGCTCTAAGGAAAGTAGCTCTAAGGGTTCCACTACTCAACACCACCATGGTCAATGAAATAAACATGCTTGAAAATCCTTTGGCTAGAAAACTAGCTTCTTAAACTTTAAAGGACATGTTTAAAAACCTATTTGCTAGTAAAGACCGCCCTGTGAGTACTAGATGAAGCATGATGATATCAAAGCTTATCCTGAAACACGGTTACAACAATTTGATAATTGAAAAATCTGAAGGTGAGGTAAATTCCGCAAAAGGGAATTAAGGCAAAGTCAACTCCGACAAGAAATGAAGACGAACAATTTTCAGCCAAAAAAAATAAGGTCAAAATCCATTTCCCCATAATCTCAAAAAGTTGTAAAGGACGAGCCTTTGGCTATCCTTCATATCAAATTGTCATGACAATATCATCTAATTACACAAGAAAGTACTTTTGAACAAAAAATTATTGAAAGTTTATTAAGTTCGACCTTACATACGGAATCATACAATTAACAAGCAACAAGTCACTTCTAATTATTTCTAAATGATTAGTTAATCAATTCAATTATCATATGTTGGATTGTTGTAGTTTATATGGAAAAATAATAAATAACACTAATATTGTTGATGGAGAAACCCAACTGGGTAAATATTTCTGGACCAAGTCAGTTACCTCCACTATAGACATTACAGATTTACATAAGAAGCTGCCTAGCCAACTCTACTAGACTTCCCGATTTTATTCCTGTAACCTTCAAGATCAGCTGAACCTACCATCTCCCGATCTTCTGCTTTTCCTACGCTTGTAGTCCAACCTCTCTCAACCTCCAGCAACTTCTAAAGTTCAACTGAGAAAGTGCCTTTCTAAAAGTGTTTAGGAAGTAAGTGTTTTAGATTTAATGTTTTCCCCCAATCTGCGGTTGTATAATCTCAAGAGTAAATAGATTGAATCAATATATGAACATGCTCTTGAATTTTCAAAGAATAATATGAATATATTATAAAGAAGGGCACAATGAACAACCCACAAATTTCGTGTAAGTCGTGGAGTATTTATAGTTGAAGGCAACTAGGTAGAATGGACTGTGTAAAAAGCCTTAAAAACATAAATTAGGTTTTTTCGGATAATACCGTCGATCGAGCGAGAGCTTAGTGACAAGCGAGAGACGGTGTCTCACTCGAGCGAAATCTAGGCGACAGGTGGGCGACGCATCTTCTGTTTTTACCGCTCGAACAATAACTAGGAAATATGATAGTGAAATTGCGTTGACATTTACTCCTTTGTTCTTTACTCGAACCCTAGGACTTCTAACTTACTACTTGACCCTTTGACTTTTAAAACTCTTTTACAATAATATTAATTTCGTTCACAAAATTGTCAATTACATTAAAACCTAACAAACTCTCCTTTTGACATTTCGTGACAAAATTATACAAATACAGTCAAGGTAGTAAAAGTACAAAAATCTAATCCATCCAAGTTTTGTTTCTTGCATTCTTAGTTATACCCGTTTCCTGAAATTTAACAAAAATATAAAAAGTCGTCAATTTTAAAATATAATTTTAAACGGGTCAAAATTGAAATTTTAAAATAAAAAAATTTTAAAATGTAATTTAAAATCATTTTAATATTTATATTCAACACCATTTTGAAATATTTCAAATTTGACCTAAGTTTAAAATCATAATCAGGGCCTTCCAGTTTTGAAAATTACAAATGGGCCCTCCCCTTATCATTTACAAACTAACCACATTTATCTAATTGTAGATAAGGTCCCTCAATTTCATAAATTGCGGAGTAGGCCCTCCTTTAATAAATTGCAAATTGACCCAGTAATCATAATTGCATGAGGGGCCTGCAATTTCAAAAATTGTACAAGAGGCCCCCCACCTCCACTTCTCACCCATCCGAAAACCCTAATTATTATTATTTTTTTGCAGCGTCTCGAGGGCGGCGCTGCTGTCATTATCAGCAGCAACACCGGGCGCGCTGCTGGTTGTTATTTTCAGCAGCAGCGTCGAGTGGCGCTGCTGCTATTTTTCAGGCAGGGCGCCGCCTCAGTCAGGCTGCGTCGCCGCATAGGTCGGTGTCCCCTATTTTTTTATTGTTTTTTTCAAATCCAAAAAATAAAAATATATATATATATCTTTCTTTTCAAAACAGATTTTGAAGATGAAAACTAATTTTCTAATTGCTAAAAACAAGAAAACAACAACAATCAACTTTTGATTGTTTCATGATGCAAAACAATTTCTAACAAACACAAAGTGGGCTCTGATACCACTGTTGGGAATCGAATCAATCATGCCATCGAAAATTAAAACAATATTCAATTCCCAACATGAATCTACATTGTGTTCAAATAGAAACTGTGATAGAATTAATACATTTGATGAATTTCACAAACTCCTTTGCTTTTTCTTG
>CAIGRP010130940.1:0-28109 GCA_903798385.1 Fraxinus cuspidata
AAAAAAAAAAAAAAACCATCTATATTGTTAGGGTTTCAGACAAAAATATTTGAAGCTTAGTTTATTATTAAGGTTTCTGTCTCGAAATGACAATTTTTTCTTTTTTTTTTGGTCTGCAGTTTTATCGAAATTGTTGAGGTAATTGTCGAATGCTTCAGGTGAACTTCAAAACCTAGCCTCCCTCTCCACAGATATTAATCGTGTTTCCAGGTTTAAGAGAAAAATGTAGCAAAAGATTTGGTTGAACTTAAAAATGATGTTGATAGATACTTATTGGACGCTTGAGAAGATATAGAGGATAGTGATATAGATGTTCTTAACTGGTGGCGGCTTAATGGAAATAAATACGGCACTTTGTCCAAAATTGGTGTTGGTGTGTACCCAAAACTAGCTTAAAGGGTTGTCAATAATGGTGAGATTTTATATGGAAGATGTTGAGAGATATAAAAAATTGGATGAATGTAATATAATTATAGTTATTCCACAAATTATGTTAAATAAATGTGTTGTATTTAATTTATTGTTAATTTAATTTTTTTTTTGTAGAGCTTTTGCAATCAGAGAAATCTAATGAAGGTTAAATCTAAGTGATTCGTGCATTTATGATTTTTTTTTTCAGGTAGATGTATAACTAGCTTTGTCATTATATTATTAATCTTTTTCTCTAAACGTTTGTATTATTTTGTAGGAATGCTATTTAAAGCTATGCGACAATCGACGATTATAATACTCTATTTTATTGTTTAATTTTTTAGAAGTTTGAATTTTGGATGAATAGTATTTTTTAGTTATTAAATTTGATCACTGTATATTTTTAAGTGTTGGTTGACTGTAATATTTTAGTATTTACTTTTCGTGATTAATGGTAATTTTTAGTATGTTTGATTTTATTAGTACGATATTAACGTGCATGAAAATAATTATTTGGGATGTAAACTTTAATTTTTGTTTGTGAAAAAAATTCAAATTATAAACCTATTCTTGGTAAAAATGTGTGATTTTCAATTTTAGTTGATTGTGTTCATGAATGACAAATGTTATTTTGTTTAAAATTTCTTATTGAAATGGCAAAAGTATTATTTATATTTAAGTCAAATAATGAATTTGGAAGTTTCTTAGTGCTGCAAAGAGAAAAAGAAAAAAAAAGTTGGACCAGATCCGATCCGACTGGACCTGACCTGATTCGGGTTGGGTCGGTTTAGGGTAGGAACCTGGTCGGGATGGGAAAGAGTCCAAAATCAAGTATGTCGTGTCGGGTCGGTTTTGGGTCAAACCATACCCGACCCAATGCCCACCCCTACTCTTACCCACAATTGACAAGACAATAACTTTTTACTAAGAGAACTTTATTTACGGTTCTTTTAAACAATCATACATTCAACAATCACATCAATAATAAAAAGTTTTTATCTTGTCTGCTTGTAGTCATAAATCAATTTTAGTTAAAGTTAGGCCACAGAATAGAAAGATCAACGACTTGATTATGACAATATAAAGTTTAATAGCTCATGTAAAAATGGGACATGAATTTGGAGGCCTCGTAATTTATCCTTAATAAATTAAATGGCTCCAAAAATTCGGGATTCAATTTACTAATTAACCCCAAAATTGTGAGAGGTAATTTGCTAGACCAAATCAATTTCGGACCTCTTGTTTGACTCTAGATATAGGTCTCTTTCTTTGAATGTTTGCTTGCTTTTAAATAATTGAAGAAGACATTCAAGTTTCTTGTTTTTGTAAGAAAATATCATATTAGATTTTCCATTTCAAGAGAACTTATGGTTCCATTAAAATTTTCTTTCGCTCTAAATACTATCCCCACCATTACTATCATTGTATTTTATATAACATCTTTTCTTGTACTAAAAATTATCCGTGTTGCTATTTTATCATAAGAAATTACTATTTACAAAAAGATGAAAATGTCGTCGTTTATATTTTATTTTCAACAAACTTTCACCTTCGTATTGATTTTATTCTTTTGACTTTTTCTATGAACCTTGGTACATTAAGATTCATAATGTCATTCTTGAATATAAAATTTGACGACATTGAGACAATTTTTTTCTTGTTGTACCATGTTAAATTTTGCCATAAAAAATTATTACTATGAGAACGTTTTCAAAAGACCCTTTAAATGTAAGATACTCTCCATTAAGAGAGTCAATCGTTGAAAACTCTCTAAGTTAATTTTGTAAAATAGAGATTGAGTTTGACTTTTTAAATTAGAGAGTTAAAACTCAATTTCTATTTGTACATTATAATTATTTCTTAATAAATTACAAATTTTGATGCTCAATTTTTAGATTATTCAAATCATATATTTTTTTTATTGATCATTGACATATAATAAAGAGTTATATTAACTGAAAATGAGGAGAAAACAATAAGCCCCTGTTTGATACCTATTAAAAATAACTTTTTTGGGAAAATGAATTTTGGAATATTGATTTTTTTTTTTTGGAGAAGTTATGGTTAAAAAATAGGAAAATTTTTGAGTTGAAGTGTAAAATATTTTATTGAGAGAATGTGCGAATGCAAATGAGTTTTTTTTTTTCCTTAAAATGAGTTTTTGGAGAATAATAGACAAATATTAGCTAAATGAATAAGAAGAAAAGTGAGATATAGAGCCAAAAAAAAAAAAGAGTTTGTTAAAGTATATAAAAAATATTACTCTTTACATTTAAAGATGTTTTATATTATGACAAAATACTATTTAAAAATAAAGAGTCTCTTGGATAATTTGAGAATGTTATAACTTAAAAGATGTGTACTTATGAAATTATGTTTAATGCAAGTAATATAGAGAAATTATTCACTACATTAATAATTAATTATAGAGCATGTCAAATTAAGCCTATGTTTGACTCCCATTTTTTCAAAAATTATTTTTCGACTCCACATTCTCCCATAAAATAATTTTATACGTAAATTGAAAACTTTTCATTCTTTATAAACTACAAATTTCATTAAAAAAATATTTCAAATTACATTTTCTTATCAAAATGGAGTTCAAACAAGGGCTAAATGTATAGGCATTGATAAAAGAGATGGACATAATTTCATAAAACTAGTACATGTAGCTATTTAGTGTTGAGAATATCAAAAATCATCTTAGAAAATCTAAAATTTGACAATCTCTTTATTTTTTTTCTCTTTAAAAGTCTAAAATTATACAACGCACAGACAATGGGATGCAAATTTTTTTATGACTATCTAGAATTATTCTTATATAGAATATCACTATAGAAAGGTCTTACGATTTATTCAACATAGAATGAACACCGTTTAATTTTCTTTAATAGTTACAATATTCTAGACAAAATATTACATAGCTCGTAGCCGACATAGAAAGCATAGCAGTCCCGAGTGTTTTAGGACACATGCCTAATATTAAGGAATAACCAAATCTTGTGGACATTATTTGATTCTTGATTTAACAAGAAAGCTTTATTTACAGTAAAATTTGAATATGAAATATAATTTATATCAATAATCAACTGTTCACTTTAATAATATGATTAAATAATGATTAATGAAAATTCATTGTAAGAAATCAGAACCCCACACGGCTGGCTAGTCTACGATAAAGTGCAACTGCAGCCAAATGGTAGATGTAGTTTTCTTGTTCCAGTCATCATAAAAACTTTATTCCTCAATATCCAATAAAAAGTTAAAAATTATCTTTATTCCAACCCATGTTTGGATTAAAAAAAGTTGCTTATATTGGAACTAACTTATACCTCAATGTCAAAATAAGAAATTCATTTCTTTTTTAAACTTGTTTTTTCTTACTTAAGGAAATTTAAGCTTAACTTAACATGCTTTAAGGGTTGGGTAGATGGATATCTTTCGGTTACTTTGTTACTAACTCTATTGTGCTTTAATTATAAATTTTAACATGTTTGGTGTGTTGATCTCGACCAGAGAAGAAATTAGGATATCGTCAATTATAATGTAAAGTATTTCGCACCAAACATGACCGTCGTTAGAATCTTGTTATATTTACATTTGACTACACAAATACATGATAAAAAAAAAATCAAAATCAAAATCAAAATCTTGTTAATTTTCATTATATTCTTTTATCAGCTTATGACCTTTTTTCCGACTGAGAATATTGCTTTAGATTTTTATGGTCTTTAAATAACACCATAGAGTTCACTATCATAAACAAGAAACTGAGAAATTCTTAACAAAATTTTCATGGCTTCTTCTTCTTCTTCTTTTCCTGATGTATATGCCTGGCTTGAAAACCTTCCACCAATCCCACAATGGAAAACAGATTCCATGTCCATGAATATTTGCCCATTTTCATCAATCCCTTCCTTAAAACTCTCAATCAAGAACTATAGCTCATCATTCTCTCTCTCTATATATGCAGATTATAATCTCCCTCTCTCTCTCTGGAACTCTAAAAACTTTTCACCAAATCCCATATCAAACAAACTTCTGGATGATCATGAAACAGTTTCAGGTCTCTTCCTTAATATCATTGAAAATATTCTTATGTACAGTCCAAACAGAAGTATTTCTTCCAATTCGCTTAGACTTCCAAGAAGCACTTACTTTGAAAATAATTTTAAAGATCTGTTTAATTTCTCATTTCTTAGCCTTACTTTCATTATTTGCATATATGAAGCTCCTACTGATATTAGATCTTCATGTCTTTCGACCCTAAAAGAACAATTTGCAAGCCCAAGATCAAGAGAAGTTTCCAAGATTTTGATGAGGAGTTTGGGGTCTAATACAGAAGAACATTGGATGCGTTCCATAAATCTTGCAATTACTAATTGGATTTCAGAATTACAAGGTGAAAATACTGACTGCACGAGTAGTAACTGTAAAACTCCTTCGCCTTTGTTTTCGTACTCGTTTTCCACATACGGGTTGTGGAAAGTTCAATTGTATTGTCCAGTCATATCTATGGACGTCGAGAAGTCAAGTAGTCCTTCGCCAGATGAACATTTGCTTCTCTCTCTCAATTATCACCAACTAGAGGGGGTGATCCAGCTTAATCATAAGGTGATCATTCAAGAAAAGTGGATTGAAGTCAGAGTTAACATAGATAACATCAGGTACATTTACTCTGTTTTTTGAATTATTAACTCGTCGCGTGCATGATAAAGGACTTTATGAAGGTTTGAATATCTCGTTGATTCCTACACGAATACTAGGAAACAAAGAGCTACAAACTCGTTGATACAAAATATTGGTTGTTCGACATAAATTTGAGAACCCTCAAAATTTTGTTCAATATTGAGTAATCTCAATCGATGATAATGGTTCTAGTCTTCAAGGTCTAACCGTCTAGCCCTTGAGAGTTAATTCTTGAAACAATATCCAGGTTTATCAGTTATTAAAAGCTTGAAGCACGTCTTAAAATAAATATTTTTTATAAGTAAGAGTTGAAAATAAATAGGTTATTTATTTTGAAGGTAATCCTAGACTCCGTAATTTTATTTTTTTTGTAAATAAAAAACAAACTATAAATCGAAATAAAAAATTACTTGATAGCAAGTTCAAACCTTAACTACACATGTAATGCATTCAAGGCCTAATCTTACAGATTTTTTTTTTTTTAAAAAATAAATTCTTGTCCTATTCATTTGAACCAGGTGTGATGTTATAAAGCTGGTGACAGATAAACTCATGAAGGAGCGGGGTGCAGGAACAAATGAAAAACACTTTCCTTCAAGAATTGCATTGCAAATTACTCCAAAAATGCACGCAAACATCATAAGCATATCAGTTAGCAAATCATCAGAGAATCCAGCACGAGAAATCGGCGTTGAAAAGTCGATCGAAGCATCATTCGAGCCTCCAAATCCACACATGGGAATAAACTTCTCTGCAGGAGAAACCATGACGATAAGCCTAAAACCATGGAAATTTGAGCAGTCTGTTCATGGAAACACTGCAATTTTGAACTGGTTTCTGCATGATAGTATGAATGGAAGAGAGGTATTTTCTTCAAAACCTTCGAAATTTGCTTTGCTTCAACCCAAGGCATGGTTTAAGCATAGATATTCAAATGCTTATAGGCCATTTACAAGGCAAGGAGGAGTGGTTTTTGCTGGTGATGAGTATGGGGCGAGTGTGAATTGGAAGGTGGATAAAGCTTGCATGGGGGAAAGTATGGAGTGGGAGATTAAGGGTTGGATTTGGTTAACTTATTGGCCTAATAAACATAGGACACTTTATACTGAAACTAGGAGGCTGGAATTTAGGGAAATAGTCTCTCTCACCCTGGTTTAGCTGATTGGATCGATCTTTCAAGATCTTTGGTAGTGAATATAATGGAATCGCTTCTTGTGAGCTTGCGGTTTCGACTGAGTATCAAGAATTTCATTTGAATTATTTGGGAAACTTGCGCTTCTATCGATGTTGTACCTAATTAAATTTTTTAGTTCGACAACATTGATTAAATAAATGTTTAATTTTCTTTCATGATGTCATATTCAGTATCATTCCATTCGATTGACTAATGTCACATTTTGTGTAGCAACTGTTTTGCATTTATATCAACTAAAGGTTATCGAAATGATTCCTTTCGACCTCCTATTTTTAGCTTCGTCACAAATTTCCCACTCTTTATTAATAATGAAGAATAGAGTTAAAGTTAAAGATAACAATTGGGGTTTATCGAGGTTTTTTCTCTTAAAAATCGTATTTTACTTTGAAGATCTGTAATTCAAGATAGAGACATAATGATCGTTAGTCGATGTTAATGTTTAATAGATCGATATTGGATATGGAGTTGATACTAATAATGGAGTGACTAGATAAGTTAAAAAAATACTTTAATGACCAATTCAAAATTTCATTTGAAGTTTAGCGACAATTTGTGAAGTTAACTCACAAATATTTAATTAGGTAAAGAAATAATCTTTTTTATATTTTTAATAAAAAATTGTGAAAAGAAAACGGAAAGTGTTGGGTGAAGAAACTAAGGGAAGAAGGGGCGGACATATCAATGTACAAACTAACACGTATCCAACTCAGTCCCATTTATTTGTTTCTATTTCTTTTCAAAAACTCTAATCTATTAGATCTCCATTCCATTTTGTCTTCTCGATACAATCGGAATTTATATCACCGATGGAGTCCGCCACCGTTCTCCGCTCCTTCCATTGTCAGTCCTCTCTTTACATATTTTAATTAAACGCGTACATATTGCTTCCGAATTTCAGCTTGCATTTATATGTCTTTACACAGCTTTGCATTTTATATTTTGTTCTACTCGTTTTATTTAGATGATAATTCTTGGCTACATAATGTTCTGGAAATTGAAAAAATAAAAACGGAGTGTGCTATATAGTTCTGATTTGATCAAGTAGCTTATGCCAGCCGTTTGAAATTTCTTTTGGCCCCTTTTTTTTTGTATTCTGCATTATTTTAGTTGTAAACTGAAGGAAATAAATCTGAAAATGGTAATTAGTTGTAAATGGTTTTAAATTCCTTAATTAATTTGCCTTGGTAACTTTGGGATTTTGATCTGCCGAGCGAGGTGGTTCAGGTGAACTAATATATGCTAACTAATTAATAATACATAAATCAGTAAGTGTGAACTGTTAAGTTCAGAAAAATTAGTCATTCATTTTCTAATTTTGTGAACTATTCAAGATAAGTAATCCCTTCTGCACTACGTGGAATAATGTAAACATCTCAACAATTGTACCATAGTCCATGTTCTTACTGCACAAGTGTTAATTTAAAGTTTGCCAAACTGCTATCCACCATATTTTGGTTTTAAATATTTCTACAAGTAACTTCAAAGTCACTTTTAGGTTAGTTTGTAGATTGTTACTCCAACTCTTCTGAATACATGAAGCACCTGTGTAGAATATTTGACACTCGAATAAGAATACGAGGAACTTATCTAATATTTTAAAATGATGATAAGTTTAAAACATGCATAGTATACGTATAATTTGTTCTATAATTATCCAACAACAAGAAGATTGTAAATCTTATAGGATGTTCAATTTGTTGAATAACTATTTCAAATAGTTTTGAGGATGATTTTGAACCTTTAATATTAAAATAGACTTCATTTAATCATGAAAAAAAATTAAAGAAAAAAAATTCTTTACGTAGCCATGTCCACATATTTAGAATTTGAAAGTTTGACTAACCCAATGCTTAGACCCTTAACTGCATATTTAAGTCATACCATTTTTTGGAATTTTCTTCTATTTAATGGCCTAAAAATCAGTTTACGCCTTGCAAATCCATGCTAACATACAAGTCTTTTTTTTTAATAGTTGTTTATTTGTTTTTCTTGAAGAAAAGAAACAACAATTAACGCGAGCGTATTCATGATCTGATCAAGTAGCTAGATATTTTGAGTTCTTTTTCATCAAGGTTTTCCTTGATATCCATTTAATTGGTCTTGAAGTACTCCTATTTCTTCAATTGTAAGTTGTCTAGTTAATTTTACTTGAAAGTATCTTGACTAGATCCATGGCTCTATCAACATTGTTGTCACAACTGAATTGGTCCAAAAAGTTTAAAAATTCACGTTAGCAAGTAGTGGATACCCAAATCGATATATTATCTACACTATCCTCCACAATTGATATGGAGCTGAATGTTATGAACTTCTCCACTAAAATCTATTTACTATTCACCCTATCCTCCATGATTGATATATAACTGAATGTTATGAACTTCTTCACTCAATTATGTGACATATTAGTTGCATCCAGCATACAGTTTATGGCCCTTTTCACAAGTCCTGGCTCACTAAGTGGGTTGCTCCATGAAGGTGTCAGGTACTACAGGTGGGGACCAAGTCAGACCTTTAGCCCAGTAGGCACTAACCAACTGACCCAAAATACTTTAGCTCATGTTAACAAGTGTCAGTTACCCAAGTCCTTTTAAACCAGTCACAAAGTACCTTAATGATGTGGAATTACCTTTGTTGCATATATACTTCAACTAGGGTAGCGTGTTCGTATTTGACACATATCAAATACCGACACTCATCGGATACTCTACCATGATTATTTTTCGTTTTTATTAGAAATATTATATATTTTTTACTCAGATTTATTCGTAAATAACAAATATGTACTCGTATTTAAAAGATTTTAACAAGAAAAATAAATAACAAGTATAAAACTAAATTTATACTATAAAAATTGGAGAATTTCAAAGAATTTAATTAATGTATTAATGACGTGTCGTGTCATTACTTTTGTGAAAAACTATGTGTCGATGTATCCGACACATGTCGTGTCGGTAAATCATAGCAAATTACACAACCCTTGATGTTGGACACATACGGATTTAGGTGGGACATGGAAGTTGCTAAAATTTAGGTTATAGGATTCGGTCAAAAAATGTGTACTTAGGTCTCATCAGTATGGGGACGCATCAATCAGAACAACAATTAACTTGTTTTAGTATGCTCCAAACATATTTTACCCATATTTCTCATAGAATAATACTCAAAGTGGATAGAATAATACTCAAAGTGGTAAATTTTAACGGAATTTATGTTGATTTAAATAGCAATCTACTGGATTATGTATCAAATAACAAAAATGTTGATATGAATGAATTAGTATCAGGTAACAAGGATGGTAAACACCCCCTTTAACCAAATTACCCAATATAATGATACCCATTATATAATATGATTATATAAATGGATCGAAATAAAAAATTTATCTGTTCTGATCTCGCATAAATGCTCATTATCCTTGTATACAAACTACTGTATTTTACATGAATTAGAAGCTTGACTATTACCATGGCCATTCAGATTCTGTTGGCACAAGTTCTCATTTGAAGTCTGTACTTGACCAACCTGGCACAATCACTAAGAACAATGCATCCCTTTCAAACCTAAAAAAAATTCCTTTCTATGGTGGAAAGAACATGTCACTTACAAATAAGCGAGGAGCAATACTTGTACCATTTGTGAAGGCCTCTGAAAGTACTGGGACAGCAAAATCCAATGGTGAGTTGTTGATTTTCCGTGTCTAAACCTAGGAATACGAAAAAGCTGCCTTAATGATCTAGCTTTTATTGTTGTTATGCAACTTGAAACAAAAGTTTAGCTTTTCTTATTTGAAGCAAATTCAGGTGACCTAAATAATCGTCAAAATGGATCAGTGGAGAAGAAATCGTTGCCGGCAATGTTCCCCAATGGTTTTGAGGTATCTTTAAATATATATATTCCATTTATCTTTTTTCAGCCTGATTTGTTTGTTTTGACTTGCATCATCTGTATAGACTTAAAAATAAAAAGCAACTAGCCTCTTGATAATTTTTTCGAACCTCCAACACTGTTCTTCAAGTAGATATATAGTTGTGGGTTGAACTATTGTAGACGTTGCTCAAATAGACATGATTGAAGCGCTGGTATTTTCTTTTGAATCTCAAAACTTGGCTTTCAAAGTACTAATAAGGAAAACCTTAAGTGGGTATAAATTTCTATCTTCCACAATTTTTGAAATATAGTTCAGACTAGGGATGTCAACTAGTCTTGTCGAGCCAGCTCGGGCTCGGGTAAAAATGACTCGGGCGTTTTTTGGCCAGAGCAGAACCGAGCCAAAACTCGGTCGGAAAATTAAAGCTCGGTTCGGGCCTAACCGAGCTAAGCCGACTTGATTTTTTTTTTTTTTTTTAAATTCATCACATTCTAAATTTTTTAAAACAATTTAAAACATTTGCTATTTATACAAATTGTAGTTTAAATGAAAGTTACAACCCTCTTCATTTTTTCTGGTTTGAGACCGGCAACAATCAACGTGGACGGAGTTAAAATTGTATACGAATACTTTCAATATTGTTGAAGTAAATTGATATGAAACAAAAATTTTTATCTCCTATTTATAGCAAAAAAAATCCGTCAGTTTCTACAAAATTTGAATTTGATGTAATTTCTGCCTCTTAAAAAGACAAAAGACGGTCGTAGCTGCCATATCTTTTGTATTAAAGGGTGTGTTTGAGCCACATTAATTTGGAAGAATGTATTCTGGAATAGTAGTTTGATGGTGAATTTGTGGTTGAAAAAGAAGGAAAAGTTATTGATGTGATGGANTGTGTTGTTAAATAATAGTAAAAAGTTTTGATTTTACGTGTGAATTTATGTAGGGTGTGTTTGAGCCACATTAATTTGGAAGAATGTATTCTGGAATAGTAGTTTGATGGTGAATTTGTGGTTGAAAAAGAAGGAAAAGTTATTGATGTGATGGAAAATATTATTTTATTGAAAAATGTGTGGTTGAAAATGAGTAGAAGAATGAGAATGAAAATTTTAATGGGTAACAAACAGGGACAAAGTAATAGCTACAGCTGCCTGCAACATGCAGCTCGCTTGCTGTCTGTTGCAAGCTAGCATTTTTTCACACTTTTTTTTAAATGCCCGTGTTTGGGCAGGCTCATCACGGGCTGACCCATCTGACTTGACGAGTCACATGGGCAAGCTCGGGCTTAGACCGATGCCCCAAAACGAGGTTCGGCTCGAGCCGCAAGCCAGGCCGACTTGCCTTTTCCGGAGCCTAGCCTCAGCCGCTTGATCCGGCGAGCCAAATTGACAACCCTAGTTCAGACAAAGATATTTTTGGTTTTATATGATATAATTTGGAGTTGAAGTATGGAAGGGTTAATATGAATTTTCTCTTCGAAAATGGAAACTAGATGATTCTCCTCACACGAACAATCAAATAAATATTTCTGGCCAAGAATATAGCCTTGTCCTAGGAATATTATATTGATTGAATTTTAAGTGTTTTTGAAAACAACAAGGTAAAGCACACAATTTACTTAGGCAGAGAATTACTAGAAGTGATTTTATTCTAATAATTTAAGCTTTTGCCTTCCAGTTCTGACGTTTCTATGATAATCATATGAGGATGATTTATTTATTATTTATTTTTTTGGGTAACAAGTAGGAGTATGTTTATTTGAAAAGAAGCCAAACCTGTTGATTATGTTTCATGTCTATGTTGTTTAAACTTCATTATTGATAAGTTCAGTAATGTTTGGTAATATGACTCCACAACAATGCGTTTCTTTCTAGATCTCTCGTGTTATATAGTTGTCATTATGCCAGAACTTATGCCTGCAAGAAATAACATTTGCTTGGGGTAACCTTTTTGCATTCTAATTTTACATGTACTAGTACTAGTGATAAGGGTGATATCTTCTTTTATTGTTTATTGAAACATGATAAGCACGCTTATTTGATTTATGTCAGACACTGCTCACAGAAGTCTGTGAGGAGACAAAAGTCGCGGAGCTGAAAATTAAGGTGAATCTATTTTTCCATCAATAGCTTTGTAATTTTTTTACATTTATGTGAATGTGAATTGTTTGGTCACTCAGGAAATGTTGAATTTTAGAATATATGCCAACAATTTTGATGTGACACGATTGAGGATAAACTAAGAGAAAAACAATTTAGGTTGGGGAATGTCTTGTGCCGAAGAAACTAGAGGGATATGATTTAAGTGGAACATGATAGAAGTGGTAGATATTGACCTATGATGCACTGACACGGACACGTGTTGGGCACACTAACACGCAATTTTTCAAAAAAGTACTAACACAACACGTTGATTAAATTCTTTGAAAATTTTCATTTATATATAGTATAAATTTAGTTTTATACTTGTTATTTGTTTTTCTTGTTGAACTTTTTTAAATGTGCCTATTTGTTATTTAGCCCCTGTTTGATTGCCGTTATTTGGGAAAAACAATGTTTTGAATAGTGATTTTTAGAAGAATGTGTGGTTAAAAAGTAGGTATAAGTTTTGAGTTTACGTGCAGAATATTTTATTGTGTGAATATGTGGTTGAAAATGTGTACGTAGAAAAAAAGTTCAAATAATGATTGTCAAACAGGGGCTTATAATAACTACGAGTTGAAAATATATGAAATTTTTATAAAGAAAGAAAAATAACCTTGATAGAGTGTCCTAGGAGTGTCGGTATCCGACATGCTCGTACATGGACACAGACACATCGCGCTAGTTGAGATGTCTGTGTAACAGAGATATTGACCAAATATGGACTGTTATGGTCTTGAAGGATTAAGTTGAATTGGATCTTCTAGCGGATATGGTGATAAACTGAATGGAATAGCGAAGAGGTTTCCTGAAACCAACCCTAGATTTATTGGGAATAAGTGCTTTGTTTTTAATAATGTTGTAATCCATAGAGCTTGTCTTACCTGCATCATAAATAATTCCAGAATTATGCTGGTGAACTTATCATGAAGTCGTGAAAGAGAAATAAATTTTTCGTCATTGAACTGCATATCTGGAAGACTTTCTTAAGGTTAGTCAAGTGAGTCTAATCAGAAATGAAGCAACAAAACAGTATGCATGATTTGGCAAAAAATGTTTATTGATTACATATTGGTGAGCATCACTTTGCAATAATGTCAATGTCGATGATCAGCACCTTGCAATTATTGATGGTTTCCAAGTATGTTCATCTGTATCGCTGCTTTATTTGACATAGAAAAGAAGTATCAAAGTACAGTACATTAGTTTGTTTGGGGTGATCCTCAAGAATTGACAAGGTTATGGTCATTGTTCCACACGGTGGTTGCTTTGTATCATTAAATTACTCACACATGATGTCCAGCTTGGGTTGTTAACCTTGATTGTATTAATGGTTCTGAAAATTGCAAGATGACATCACAAACACGTTCTGACTATCCCAGTGTATTGTTTGGAAGTTCATGTTTACATGGATGTTTCTTACTTTGTAACAGTTTGGAGGCTTTCAAATGCATGTGAAGAGGAAAATTGAACCTGCACCAACTCTGGCACCAATTGTTTCTCCCACATCTGCACCACCCGTTCCAAGTGAGCCAATGAATGAATCAGCTCCTGCTGCTGCTCCACCATCACCATCAAAATCTTCTGAAGAAAAGATCAGCCCATTTACAAATGTTTCTGCAGATAAGGCAGCGAAGTTGTCCGCACTGGAGGCTATAGGATCAAGTGGCTATGTTATCTTATCGTCTCCACAGGTATGTATTGATGACCTCTTATGGCTATTTGTATGCAATGTAATATGCTTTTAGTAACTCTCTGCAAATTCCCTTTTTTAGGTTGGTTCATTCCGAAGGGCCAGGACTTTGAAAGGAAAGAAGCAACCTCCTGCTTGTAAAGAGGTACTGCCTTACAACAGATTTTATTTTCTCTTCTCTATTTCCATTCTCATTTATCTGTCTTTTTTGTTCTATTTTTTGGACGAAGGCATATAACACTTCTTGGACCAACTTTTGCCTTTAAATTATAGATGCCTGTTCCAATTACTGCATTCTTTATTTCAAACATTCATGCATGTGTAAGCACTTGAAGCAGCCAGATGTTAGAAGCATTTTCTTAAAAAGTGAATTTTTTGTTTAGTAATTTTCTGGCTCTTGTTACTCTAGTTGTGAAAATCCTGACATTTTTCGCCCAATCGCACCTCAACCTCCTTCCCGCCCACAACCCTAATGGAAAAAGAAAAAAGAGAATACCCGTTCTTTTCGAGTTGATCATGATTCACATCTGTACTTTCATCTTTCAGCAATAAGGTAGATGGTGCTTCTTTATGAATCAGTTTTTCATTGACTATTTACTACAGTGGTATCGTCTGGCTGTACTGTAGACTGCTTCCAATTAATATTATAATACATCTCTTCAAGTTATGGTACCCAAATTAGTGTAGTGATTTGAAGGACCTTTTCTTATGCACAGGGTGATGTTATCAAAGAAGGACAAATAGTAGGCTTTTTGGATCAATTTGGGACCGAACTTCCAGTCAGAGTGAGCCTCTGTTCTAGTTTTCTTCTAATATAACTCTGCTTTCTTGATGACCTGGTTATGATTTCTGCTTCTTTATATTGGCCCCAAAATTATCTCTGAGAAGTCAGATGTGGCTGGAGAAGTCCTGAAGCTCCTTTATGACGATGGAGGTATGATGTCATGGATACTTTTTTTTAATATATGTGCTATCGTGTGAGATTTTGGGCATTCTTTTTCACGGACCCCATTGTTGAAAAATTTGATGAGAATAGGATCAAACATATACTTCATTTTATATTTCACTAAAAACAAGAAAATACAGGTAATTACAAGACAAATAATTGCCTCCATAAATGTCCCTTGATTCATGTTTTTGAAGCAATCATGAGTTTGAACAACAAATTCCTCTAATTAAGAAGTTAATGTAGTTTTTCGAATTCTAGGTAAATAAATCATTTATTGAACTTTTTATTATTTATGTGCTATTCAATCTTCAGAGTTGGATTGAAAATTCTCTAGATTTACTTTCAAATGCGCTTGGCTAAGAGAAATGGGAGTGGTTAGACTCCATGTACATGTATGAATACTAGGATTATAGGAGATTTACTGGACTACAATGCTTGTATCTGTTAAATTAATGCAAGCTAGATACAGTTCCCAATGTGCTAATTATATATTTCTTTTCGATTGTTATCTGGCAAAAAAATTAACCTACTAGGAAGAACGTGTAACGTTTAGACAAAATATTTTATAATTTCCTTTCAATAAAGAATTATCAAGGACCCTGCTGAGAAAAGTCATTTGTTACTTCCGGTGCTTCAATTTTTATAGCATTTTCAAGCGATTTCTTCATGGTGCTTTTCAAATATATTGTAAACTTCATATAGGGTAATGTCAGAAATCAGAATGTATGCCAGTGGATAAATAATTTTGATTCAAAATGACTTCATAATTAGAAAAAGTAGGAACTATGAAATGCAAGCGCTTATTAAGTTTTAGATTTCTCTGTATTTGATTTGCTTTCCTCTTTGTTTCTCATCCCGTTTGTTTAAATGCTTACAACTAATATCTGTTTGAACTTATGTACACCATCATCTTACACATTATGTTTTCACTTTTCATTGGGTTGTAATACGTATGGTTTCGAATACCTCGAGTTGACTTGCAGGAAAAAAATCTTTCTAGGTTTATCTTGTGTTTCCAAAACTTCTTCTCCTTAAATCTCTAATATCATCTGCCTTTTGTCTCGAATCCCATCTGATCTTGTGAACATTCGAATCAGTTTACGTTTCTCTTCCCTGCTTGCTATGACTAAATTTTTTACCTGTGCCTGCCGCTCGGGGATTGGGTGGCCCAGCCCTGATTTACACCAATAGTTATGTTGTGGGATTAAATCTTTTATCAGTGTATCATAGAAGCCCAAAATTGTCATCTTTCACCTTGATATGGTTCATTAAAATAGTGAAGGGAAAGGCATGACTTGAATGAGTTATCTGCTTTTTGCTTATTTGTGTGGGCTTTCAAGTTGATTGAATGTATCTGCTTATTTCTTAAATTTACTTGATTTACAGAAGCTGTTGGTTATGGAGATCCCCTTGTAGCTGTCTTGCCATCATTTCACGGTAACAAATAAAATCACCTGGAGCAGTGGTTTTCATTAGAATTTCTGGAGATTATTAAGCTTGCTAAGTGCATTCTTTTCTTATTAATTTTCTCTACATCTTCTTGAGCTATTGCCCTGTAATTTAGGGCCCTTTTATAGCTGATGTGAACTTGCATTGTTTGTCAGTTGATTTGGATTTAGAGAGAGAACTGATTTTGTATGGTAAAATAATTCCCCCCAAAACAACTTATTTTTACCTCCAGTATTTAAGAACAAAATTTATCCATACAAGTTATGATGCAAAATATCATCTGAATGTCAACTTTTAGATGAGAAATCTTTTCATGAACTCTAATAACTGAAGATTATTGTCTTTCGTTCTGTAGTTTGTGAAGGCTGATATGGCTTATTAACACTAAACGTTCTTACGTCTGGCCTTTAGTATGGAAAAACATCCATATATTTTAATTTTTTGCATTTTCATCTCTATTTCCATGTTTCATTGGGGAAAATATCATTTTTGTCAATTTTCATCAATTTTATCTATAAAATTTGTGAAATGACGAATATACCCTCTTATTTAAATAAAATAATATGAAAAAAAGAAAACGATAAAGAGCTAATTCCAACTATAGACCCAAAATTTTCAAAAATTACAAATGAGTCCCAAACAAATAATTAAAAATGAAAAACAAAAATAAAAATAACGTTATCCTCTTTTCCCATCTCACCCCAGCCAAATAAATAAATAAATAAAATGGAACAAATGAAACCGTTGGCCTCCATCTAGCCAACCACCACCCAACCGCTACCAAAAGCGTCGGAGCTCATGCAACAAATAGCCACCATCAACCCCCAAACACTTTCCCATAAATCAATTGAACAAACAACGTATTTATATGGCCAAAATCAACCAAAAATGCAGTTGGTCGCAAGGACACACACTGTCTTTCTCCGTCAATTTCGGCGCTTGGTTCCCACCGTCACAAACCACCCATTCCGGCTTCACCACATCAAGCCGCACCGCTACAACAATGGGCTTCCCTCCATTTCATCCTAATTTTTGTTTACCTTTGGTTTAATGCTCTTCCCCTTGCAAATGGCAACCTGTACTCCGAAAATGTAGTGAACTTGGTTTAACATTACATGTAATGTACTAAACTCAAAAGTTGAAACTAGAAACGATGTCAATTGGAGTGGGATGGGGGAAGATAATGAAGTTATTTTTGTTTTTGTTTTTGATTTTTAATTATTTGTTTGAGACTCATTTGTAATTTTTAAAAAAATTGGGTCAATGGTTGCAATTAATTTTTTATTGGTTTCTTTTTTTAAAAAAAATTTAAATAAGAGGGTATATTTATCATTTCACATATTTTTATAGAGAAAATGGATGAAAATTGAGGAAAATAATATTTTCCGCAATGAAACGTGGAAATTGAGATGAAAATGCAAAAAATTGAAACGTATGAACGTTTTGCACACTAAAGGCCAAATATATGAATGTTTTGTGCTAATAAAGGATGACGCCCACATTAAATTAATCCAAGTTTATAATTACGGAAAATTAGCCTTTTTCACACTATTAGAAATTTTCCACATTTTCTATCAATTAATAAATAAAATATGAAGAATTTCAGACGAACTAAATACATTCTAGCTTGTTTCAATTTGTATATCACTACCCTACCAAGAGGGCTTTGTGCAAGTAAACTCAGTGCAGCTAATATATGTTTCGTTTATAATCCACCGTTCAGTCGAAGTTGCTACTTCAGATTTTTCCCAAGTACTTTCCATTTCATTGAAACAATCTTGAATTTATCCTCAATAAAGTTGTTGTCGACTTTATGAATCGAATATTCGTCACTCTGTTTAATTTATTACTTAATCTGTTGAGAATCTAAAACAATTGAATCTTAACCTAATAATAAATGTAAAAGTAAATCTTCTTTAGAAAAAAAATTGTTTTTAAGAAAGTGTCTCATTGGTTTCCAAATCGGATTCCATCTTCAAAATATCAAACAGTTTTGTCCATTCAAAATGAAATGGAAACCATTTCTAGATTGATGGATAAATAACTAATGGTCTGTTCTCTTTGCCATTTTCAAGTCGTTTTTTGTTTTCGATTTTTCAAAACAGCGAAAACGCGTTCTCTTTCTCATTTTCAAAAACGCGTTTTTGAAAACAAATTAAAAATTTATAAAGTAAACACAAAACGACAAATTTATCGTTTTGAGTGTTTTCAGTTATAATCAAGTCAAAATTTTCAAAACGCGTTTTTAGTGTTTTCAAAACAATTTTTCAAAATGTCAAAAAGAACACAATTTCAAGAATCTCAAAATGGACACTCAAAACACAAAACTCAAAATGAATTCAAAATTTAAAACACAAAACAGAAAAACAAAGAGAACAGCCCATAAATTACTCTATAAGGTCGCACTTGAAAATTAGAAGTTTAGAGTTTAATTTTCGCCTACGCGTGCGAGGTTTTTGATAAATATAAATTTTAAAGTTTGTACGTGATGTGTGAAATAAGTTCATTTTATTCTTGTGATTCGAAGCTCCTTCTAACAAACTTTCGATTTTTATTTATTTTTTCTCGTTTAATTTGTTTTCATAATTTTATTATATAATAGGCTTCACTATTAGAGTTTTTCAGGTTTTAATTCTTAAACAGATAATTATATAAATATTATAATTCTATTGTTGCTTTCATTATTTTGAAAAATGCATCTTGTATATAACTATTTAATATGTAAATTCTACACAGAATTAAATGGTTCTACCTAGTATCTACTGTAATGAAACTAAACAGGTCAAAACCAACTTTATCTTTTTATGTTTTTTTTTTTTTTTAAAGGTTAACTGTTATGTAAATTTTCTCGTTTCACTCAGTGTTTTCTGTTTGATTTAATATCGAGATTACAAAAAGTAATTGTATAACTGAATTAAATTTGATTACGTGCTTGACGTTAAATGAAGCTGTTGAACGATGTGTCTAATTGAAGAAGTGGCTATGCTAAATTACTTCATAATCTTCGGTGCCACCACATTATCAAGTAGGCCTTGTTGACCAGACAGTCCTTGTCCAAAAGCCCAATAAATGTCTTAATTGTGGGCTACCACTGATATATTTGCGAGGGCCTCATCAATCTCACTGCCTATTGGGCTTCTATCATGGGCCCTTTATGTTTCCTTCTCAATTGACCAATAAACTAAAGTTTAAATTCACATTTATTGTGAGTATAGAAAATTGGGAAATTAAGGTATATACTAATAATTAGTGTGAACTTTTGAAGAACAATAATGCTTTCTGTATACTTTGGTGGTGTACCTCAAGTTTGGCAGTTTGTCATGTGGCAAACTGCCATTTGACAATTTAAAAAAAAAATAGTTTTTCCTCAAACAATTTTTTAAAAATAAAACTAATGTCAAGCATGATGTACATTTTGGAGTATACAATTCAAATGACATTTCCTTTTGAAGGATACAAAAAGCTTTAAATTTTGAACAAAGGAGTGTAGCACTAAAAATATGAGAATTTTTATGAAAATTCAAGTAAGGAGATTATAAAGAAAAACTACATCATATTTATATTTTCCCTATCGGTATTCTATCCCTAGAAAATAGCACATTAGTTTCTTTCCTCTTTGGACAAGCTTCAAACAACTCTCTTTGTTGTCGCAACTAAAAATAGTAGTGAAAAATATTAATCAGGATTGATATGAGAAGACGAATAAATTAGTCCAAATTTTTAGAATTGAAGGAATGAAGGTCACATAACATATCTTTTCATGTTATGTAATTACGTGTTTCAAAGTTGTGAGATATTTCAATCACAACAATGATGGGTGAAGGCCGTAACAACTAAATATGAGGGCTAGAACGTTGTTATTGATCTGTTTGATGGATATTATTGAGGAAAAAATGTATTTTAAATAGTGAGTGATGAGAAATATGTTGTTAAAAAGTAAGGAAAAGTTATTGATGTGATGGAAATTATTATTTTATTGAAGAATTTGTCGTTGAAAATTAATTATAGAATAGTGTATTTTGAAAGTATGTGTGTCAAACATGGACTTATTGGAAATGATTTATGAACTTGCAAGCTATCACAAGAATTATATAAATGAGTAGTATGTTACTAAATTGTATCTAATACTAATGTATAAATAAAAGCTGAGAAAATTGAACTCCGCCAAATGTGCACTCTTAAATACTAAATTAGTTAATTATAGTTTTCATATCAAATAAAAAATATTACTACCCAAGACAGCTACGGGTTTCATGCACTGAACAAAGAGTTAAAATGTGTGGTCGCACAGCCTATATACTTGTTGAGAATTATAAACATAAATTCTATATCACCAATAGTAATAAAAATTTAATAAGGAAATAAACATAATTTCTGAGACGACCCATGCATGTGATGTGCCCTTCTTTACGGTGAATATTCATATCTCGACGATATTCGTTGCTATTAACTAAATATTCAATTTCCTTTTAATATTGTTTTTCTCTATATAAGTTGCGGGCCCACGGCTACTAGAAATAAACATCAATTGCGGAAAATTTCAGCAAAAAGTATTGACGACCTATGAATGGGTATTCTTGGAACTCAAAAAATAAAAATAAAAATAAAAAATGAAGAAGAAGAAGAAGGAGGAGGAGGAGGTAGTGAATCACAAGAAGAAGAGCAACTTGAACAAAAGAAAGTAGATAATCTTGAGAATAAAATCAGTTAACTCAGGACGCGTGACAATAATTTGAAATCTATTACTATCGTGACACGATCGTAAATCCCCGGATAATTAATAGTTTATAAAATTTTAATTTATTATTTTAATTTTTGTTATTAATAAATCATTATAGTAATTTTATTTTGATATAAAATTAATACAATTGTATTTAAAACAAAATTAATTACACTTTTAAAATTCCAAATAATTCTATTATAAATACAAACTATTAAATTAATTAAGCCTCAGTTTGATCTCTATTAAAATTATAATCAAATTTTCTCTCTTCTTATCATTCAATAAAATAATATTGTTAGTAAAATCAAAAAAAAATTCTTCTTTTATATCACACATTTTTCAAAAAATTATTATTCCAAAAATTATAATTTCAAATATGGGGCCAAATGGGGGCTAAAATACATGAGTTTTTGAAAATCTTACACTTAGTTTAGAACAAATCAAGCCTAAGCATAAATAAAGTTACTTAAAATTACTTACATATAGATACACATACAAAACTTACTTTTTAACCTCAGTATAATGCCTTGTTTAGAGTAGCTGGTGGAAAGTACGTAAGAGCAATTAACAAACAAGAAAAAATAATTGGTTATTATCTACAGCAAGAGTTAGGGTTTAATGAATGCCATTGATTATTGCCTGTAAATTCTTCACTCTGCATTCTTCATTCTCATCTTGAGAATATACATAGGCTTAAAATACACACAAAGCAACGAACAAAAGACGCGTAGTTCGCGATGATGCAATAATATTCTCTGAGTGAATAGAAAACAGAATATATTACATACTTAAATGCATTGATTCCTTGTAGTTGGTGGCAATTTTGGAAGGATTGAGAAAGAAAGAAAAGTGAAAGAAGAAAACACAAGTGTATGGATTTATGCGAGGAGGGTTTAGTTTATTACAATACATCTTATGACAAGGGAATCCATGTTATGTTGTGTCTGTCCTATTCTGAGTTTTCTTGAAACTCTGTCTGTCTGTCCGTTTTATTTTATTTTTCCTTCTGGGTTAGTTTTGGAATGAATACAGATAGTGTCAGTGATATTGAATGGGAAAACGTGTTTCTCTACTAGTCCATGCAGTTTTTAGTGAGTCTCTTGAATCTCAAATGGGGAACTTACACTTGTATACAATGCGTCTCTAACATTCGATATTGATCTCTATGCGTGCACGACTTCAATTGAGGTCCTAAGAAATTACATACCACGTCATTTCAAAGCTTAAACTTAAGACTAAGGGACGAATTTATCCCTTTAAAAAATCATTAATATACTCTTTCACGTACAAGTTGGATTCATTTTCTTCACCAAAGATGAGACACATGTTTTGAAGGACAAAGCATTGAACTTGTGGGATCAGATGAAATACTCTTTCCAAGCTGAAATCTATATCAAAGCTTTAAAACTATCAAGAATCGTCGTACTCTGGGCATGAACGGGATGTCCCCTCTCCATTGAGATTATTCTTGCCGTGACATCTCCAATCCAAGAGTCAATTTCGTGATCTTAAACTAGAAATTGAATGGTACGGATCATCCGGTATATATTTGAGAAACTTGACACTCCAAGAGTTCAATAAACTTACAAACATGTATAGATATTACAAGGACAACAATGCTAAGTCTTATTCGGAGCGAATTTGAGGTAAGCTGGATCTAACGGAAGATCTAAAACAACTAGCTAGATTTTAGTGGCTATTGCAGATTTACAATAGAAGATGTTATTTCTAGTCTCCTTATAACCCATGGAGTACTGAGATCAGGAAAAACAGAGATTAATCCCAATTTATTTTTGAGGAAAACAGGCATATATAGAAATAATGGAGTCGTCTACATATCTCTTGCAGCATCCTTCTCCTACACATATATGAGATCGATATAAACATACTGTGCATGTTTTTCAGGATTTACATATAGTTACTATTACAAAACGAAAATTCGGCAAGAAGTTGGAGGTAGAAAAGTTAATTATAATGATAATATTCATGCAAAGAGGCCTTGGCATCTGATCAAACTAAAAGAAGATATGGAAGAGATAAAATTTCAGCTAAAATGAACAAATACAAATTGATTTTCGTGTACCATTTTTCAGGTTTTATTTCACACCAAGCCGTAACTCCAGATCCAATTCCTCCTTGGAGATTGAACACAGTTTATCCATCTCTGATCGGGGATGACATCTATCAAGTACTGGACTAAGTTTTTGGAAGAAAATCAAAGGATGTGCATCTATTTTCCTTCTCTTACAACTTTCAACTTCTTCATCGCTGGATGCTTTTGTTTTAGTTGGATTCAAGCTCTCAGACAAATCCACGGACTGAGAATCTTCTTTAACCTTATCATTAGATTCAGAAATCTTTGATTTCTTCCCGGACGAGGAAGGAGGGGATAGTGACACCATGTTCTTGTGGTGTTCTTGAATTATTGGAAAAAATGAACCATGGGAAGAAACCGTTTTTTTGGAACTCAATTTCTGATTTTGATCTGAAACCCTAACAGGATCAGAATCAGAATTGACTGAGTTGTGAAAAATGGTATAAATCTGATCAGAATGAGATGGATATTCTTGAAAATCAAAAGATTTGCAAGGATTTAGAACTAACTCATGACTTTGTGGAGCTGGGGACTGCCTTAATCTTGCCCTATCCCTCCTGTGGACATTCATGTGACCACCTAGGGCTTGAGCTGACCTGAATTCTCTTCTACAAAAACTGCAATTATAAGATCTGGGAGGCCATATACACCCTCCAAGAGGTCCAGATGCATCTTCTGCAAAAGCTTGTTCTTCCCAAGAATCTCCATATGAAGCCGCAGTGGCTGCTGGTGCAAGACCATGAGAATGATCGTATGAAGCGGTGGCTGCTGGAGCAAGAACATGAAAACTCAATTCACTTTTCCGCTTCGACGCAGCCTCAGCCCATGTCCAATATCCAACTTGCTCCATTCCAAGAAAATCTTAATCTGGACAAGTATGCTGATTAGCTGCGAGAAGAGATGGAAATTATGAAAATGAGCAAATTTTAGCTAAGTTAGGGGTGGAAGTTTGGGTGATGGGCACCATAATTTTAGCTGTTTAATGCAACTAATATTTATTTATTGTGACCTTATTCTTCAACTATATGTATCATCAGTCTTAACATATATATAGTTTTGTAATTTCTTGTAAGGGTGAAGACAAGGTTGTTTTGAAAAATCAAATAAGTTAGTCATGATAAAACCTTGTTATACGGTCTAGGGGTGCTCGAAATTAAGAAACAATACAAAGGTTTGTGATTTCACTGCTGAAAATATCTTGTAAGATAATTCTTGCAATTCGATCTCTCTTTCGTCTTTTTAAAGTTTTGTGGTTGTTGACACATAAAAATGAGACCCAATTAAATGGTCCAAAGATGGAAGCCAAATTCGAAGGATGTGCCCAAACGAGACCATGTAAAGTCCCAAGACAGTACCCAAGACAGAGTTATATAGCTGGTGCCCATCATCGTCCAAGCCGGTAAGACGTCCAAGGTCTGGGCGAGCATCGTCGCCCAAGCATGCAGGATGCCCAAGATCCGGACGAGCATAAGGCCTTTATTATTATTATTTAAGACGAAGGTTATTGAAACAGTTCATTCTATAATCCAAGAACCTCAATCATGAGTGGTTAAATGATATGAATAATAGCAGCAGTTAATGACGGTTTTTGGCAAATCATCCATAATGGAAGAAGTGAGTAGTTACAGGACGATGATCATCAATTATTGATAAGTCATCTATCATGGAAAAAGTGGGTGGTTACTGGGCGATAAGCGATTTTTCAAATAGTGTTACAAGGAAAAAATGTCGAAAGAGTATAAAAGGAAAAAGAGAACATAGAAGAAAGGAAATCAAACCCGACTCTCAAACAGAGAATTATGTAATTTCATTTCTTTTATTTTTAATTGACAATTACTGTACGAATTCAGTGTGCTTGTACTCTTTAGAGGCATTTCGCTTCTTATAAATTGTAATCTTTATAAATAAAGCAACACTCATTGGGACTTTGTCTCGAGAGGTTATTGTTCCTTACACATTCGTCTGAACCTTCTTCTAATTGTTAGCGATGCTCGATTTTTCACGCGAAACAGTGGTATTCGTGAATATCTATTTTAAATGGAATATCCATAATGACCGAATCTGAAAACAACCTCAAGAAGTTGTGTTTTGCTCCTGTTCTTGGAAATGACTTAGACCTCCAACTATGCTGCCAGTTGTAATATCAATTTGAAAACATTCTATATCTTCAGGGCGGACCTATCAAGGGTTAGTGGTACTGTCGCTCCCACTGAATTTCGAAAATTTCAGATTTTTTCTTTTTTATTTTTCATAATTTATTTTAGCCCATAATTTTCTGCACAAATCCAATGAATTAATGATAGCTTAGTTGTTTACGTTGAAAAATATGTATTTAATGAAATTAATAAAAAGACTATTATACGACATTTTCAAAGTATGAGAAGTCGTAACGAATAATTGTAAAAAAAGTACTTCGTTTTGAATATTATCATTGTTGTTTACGTAATTTTGTTTCTACTCCTACTAAATCATGATCTTGGGTCCACCCCTGTATATCTTCGTTTACAAAAATGACTTTTCTCTAATCTAAGAATGCGAAAGGATATAATGTTACTTAATTTCATTGGTGAAGCGTTAAAGGTAAGCGTGAATTAGTTTATCATTCCAAGTTGAAAAATGAATAATTGAAATTTTTATACACCTTTATATGTAATTAAAAACTATATACGTTTATGTTATTATCGCGTTACAATTAAGTGTGTTTGTGAAAACCTAATCATTATAATCATCGATGAAAAAATCAATCTCATTTACAAATCAGAGAAAAAATTATGTCAAACTTGAATCAGAATCGCTCATTATTGCTGATTTATTTTTAATTGTAAAATAAGTTTTAGCAACCGGTAGAAGGAATACTCCACTGGAAATTTAACTCTTACCAATGGTAAAATTATTTTGGTTTAAACAAATAAAAATGATTCAAGTTTTAATAAATATATATATATATAGTGGATTATCTCGTCAAATAATTAAACGGCTTAAATATATTTTTAAGAAAAATAATAATTATTCACAAGAAGACATCAATAAATTCATATATTTAGCAAAAGTAGTTTTTTTTTTTTAAGAAAGAAATATTTATTTTTAATTAAAAAAACAGTCGAATTTAACACTTTTGATGAAGACAAATTCATTGTGCTTTTAAAAACCTAACAAAATATTCAAACAAAAATTCATATAATTAAATTGATGTTATAAATTTAGGATTATGGACATGCCTCAATCTCCGGCTTAAAAATTAATGTTTTATTACAGTTAAACTCAAGTTGTCTTCATTCTAAGTCACATGTCTCGGATAACAGCAGAATCAAGATCATTTTTTTATTTAATTTTTTGGACATTTAATAAAATAAATATGTTGATAATTAATTGCCTTTATTAGTTTAATATATAATATTCTGATTAATGTCATAATTCAGTGACCAATGGATATATATATATCTCTGTGTGTGTGTGTGCATGTTTCTTTTGTCATTTATATAATGTCGAACACTAGCCTACTTAATGAAGGAAAAATGTTAATTATTTTATATTGACTCCAAATTTATGCAAATTAAGTATTATTAAGCAATTGAGTACTTTTACATATATATTAAGTTTATTCATAGGAAAATAGACACTCAACTTTCTACGGTATTGTAAAATACTCGGACAAAAATAAAAGAGAAATTATATTTATAAGATAAAAATCAATCAACTGAAATTAATTCTTGAATCATGTTACTTGTACAATATTTGTAGACAACATTGGTTGATAACTTCATATTTGACATCATTACATTCATTCATTGGTAAAAACTGTTTTTTTACATCAAATGCTCGAATTTTAACAACATAAGATTGTCAACCATGTTTGTACAGCTAGCTTTATTGTTGCTTCTTTGGGTCTCAAATTAGAAAATATTTCTATTTATAATTATCAGAACCTTTCAAGTCCAAAAGATAAGACGAAATAGAGGGGCAGAGTTTCCATGATTATATAGAGCATTTCAGGGTTAATTTTGTATTTAATATAATAATTAATAGTAATTAGATTGTCTTTATTATTCCACAAGAAGATAAGTCCAATTTATCAGGGATGAAGCCTCTTGTAAATGTGAAATACTCAAGAAGAGGTGAAAATCCATTTTTCAGGGTTGAAGCCCTCTGTATAGGGGAAATCCTGGCTGAGACTTATAGAATAATCATCTCGCTTGGCGCGACATCTTGCATGGTGGGTGACCCCATGTAGCGAGGAATAAGTAGAGGTGGTTCTTGTAGGTCGAAGGAAGCAATTGCCCTTTTGGAAAAATAGCTTGGTTCCCCTGCCGAAGTGAGAAGCAACAGGGGCGGTGACAAGCAACAGGGGCGGTGACAGGATTTTTCGTGCACGGGGCTAAAATTTAAAAGTCGATATAATAAATTCATACATAAATTAAAGTCAAATTCATTTAATTTGAAGTTGTTTCTGACGAGGTTTTGAAACATAAAATTCATCTATAACAGAATCTAGATATCAGGGATGAAGCCTCTTGTAAAGGTGAAATACTCAAGAAGAGGTGAAAATCCATTTTTCAGGGTTGAAGCCCTCTGTATAGGGAAATCCTGGCTGAGACTTATAGAATAATCATCTTGCTTGGCGCGACATCTTGCATGGTGGGTGACCCCATGTAGCGAGGAATAAGTAGAGGTGGTTCTTGTAGGTCGAAGGAAGCAATTCTCCTTTTGGAAAAATAGCTTGGTTCCCCTGCTGAAGTGATAAGCAACAGGGGCGGATTCAGGAATTTTTCGTGCACGGGGCTAAAATTTAAAAGTCGATATAATAAATTCATACATAAATTAAAGTCAAATTCATTTAATTTGAAGTTGTTTCTGACGAGGTTTTGAAACATAAAATTCATCTATAACAGAATCTAG
>CAIGRP010130943.1:0-63728 GCA_903798385.1 Fraxinus cuspidata
TTCATGAGCGCACTAAACACATTGAAGTATATTGTCACTCTATACATTAGGCTTACGATGTTGTCTTATTACTCTTCCACATATCACATTCAATGTTCATACTGCTAACATATTTACCAAGGCGATGACTCGACAACAACATCAGTTTCTTGTGAGCAAATTGAAGCTTCTCGATCGTCCAGCATCAATTGCAGGGGGGATGTTAACAAGATTGAAGAAGATAACGTCCAAGATTACGAGGATATTCTTGCACATATATATATATTTGTACCATACATAGAATTATCATAATTAGATTATGTGTAACTATACAATTGTAATTATCTTTAATAGAAAATGTATTCAACCAAATTTATTTACAGTCTTCTGGTACATCAATATTGAACTTAGTTCATTTTTGTGTGTGGCTCAAATCAGGTTATACAGCATTTTACTCTACCTGAAACATTAAGCTCCACCTAGAGTGACGATTTTTCATGTCAAAACTCATTTGGTTAAGGTTAAGATATAAATCACTTTTTGAACAGATTTTGTAGAAATTATTTACTCCAAACATTAACTGATGTTGCTCATGGAATAGCATGGCAGGTGGTCAGAGGTTGCTCAGGATCTCCTTTGGCCCTTAAAGTTGTTGGCAGGTCACTCTATAGGCAGCCTGAGGTGAAGTGGATTAGTACAGTTCATAATTGGTCCCAAGGGCAATCCATTTATGACACCAACAAGGTTTTTCTTAGTCGTCTCAAAACCAGCTTAGATGCCTTGGATGAAATGGCAATCCTCAAGAATTGTTTCTTGGATCTTGGTTTATTTCCTGAAGATCAAAGGATCCCTGCTGCAGCTCTCATGGATATTTGGGCGGAACTGTACAACCTAGATGAAGGTGGCATGTATACCTTTATCTATCTCCATGAACTCTCAAACAGAAATCTGGTCAATCTTACCCTTGTGAGGTTTGTACATATCTTATCATCGTTAGAGATGTCACATTTGGAGAGATGATGCTCATTGTACATTTGATTGTCATCAGTACAAACAAAAAGTGAATGTATTTATGCAAAAGTGGAAGTCACACCTGTTGAGGGCAAATGCTAGGAATGAAGACGATCTGAAAGTTGCATAGAATTATCCAGGTTAAAAATGTATTTACGCAAAAGTGGAAGTCACACCTGTTGAGTGCAAATGCTAGGAATGAAGACAATCTGGAAGTGGCATAGAATTATCCAGGTTAAAATGCTACAATAACAAAAGAAATACAAGAAGAATGTGAACTGAACTTAGATAATGTGGCTGCAAGGCTAACGACATAACCTTTATGCAGTTCATTTGAATCATCATTTGCCCTCATCCCTACCCTCGTGAGTGTAGAAAAAGGAAAAATATAAATCCCGAATTATCCAGCAGAGCACAAGTGTTTCAGTGATATTGCTTCTCTGTTTAATATCTATTGTAACAATATAATTATATTACTGCCTTGTTCATATTGTCATATGGGATATTCTTTTCCCTTCACTTCCTTTTTCACTCTAAGGGACATTGCTGAAGGTCAAATATTTGTGCAGATATACATAATAAGGCGTGTCTTAGAATTCCGGATGCTACAGCAACTACAGTTCCTTATATTAATACCATTATTTTTGCATATGTTCAAATGCAAATAATTGTATTTCTAGTTATTGGATAACATTGTTCTCTAGGTTTCTATAACAAAAATTTCGTTGATCAACTTATCACATTCTGGTTTTCAGAAAAGATGATCAGGATGCCATTGACTATTGCAAAGAGCATTTTGTCATGCAACATGATCTTCTGAGGGAGTTGGCTATCCACCAAAGTAGACAAGGTTCCATAGAAAGGAGAGAGCGACTCGTCGTGGAAATAAATGGGAATGCCTTCCCTGAGTGGCTAACTGATCAAAAGCAGCAACCCATCAATGCCCGCATTTTGTCCATCTCTACAGGTTAGTAATCTGTCTATTTTCTCTTTTCAATTAGAGATATGGTATGCTGTCATCCGCTTCCCATGCTTTCTTGATAGAAAATTTTACCCTCCTTTTTGCAGATGATGCATTCTCAAACTGGTCTAACGTGCAACTACCTGATGTTAAGGTTTTAATACTGAACTTTCAAACCAAAATCTATACCTTACCCGCATTTATGGAGAGAATGTGCCGCCTGACAGTTTTATTAGTGACAAATTATGGTTTCACCCGAGCATACCTAGAAAACTTTCCACTGCCTAGTCAGTTTGTCAATCTAAAGAGACTTAGGTTGGAGAATATTTCCATCCCTTCTATTGCTACTTCCATACTGCAGCTAAAAAAATTGCAGAAAATATCCATGGTCATGTGTGAGATCGGGAAGGCATTCGAAGTATCCACAATCTCAATCTCTGATACATGGCCAATTCTCAATGAGATCAATATCGAGTATTGTGACGACTTAGTTGAAATACCAGCATGGTTTTGCGGCCTTATTCATCTTAAGAAGATGAATTTAAGATACTGTCAAGAGTTGGTTACTCTTCCTGCAGAAATGGAAAATTTGACAAATTTAGAAGTGCTGATTCTTCAGTCTTGTACACAACTTCTAGAGTTGCCAGAATCAATTTTTGGACTCCGTAAACTCAGGTTCGTTGATTTGTCGGACTGTGTGGAAATGGACCACTTGCCAGAGCGGTTAGGTGAATTATGTGGACTGCGAACAATACGCATGGTGGGTTGCACAGCGTTATCTGAGCTGCCGCCTTCAGTAATGGATCTTGTGCAGTTAGAACGTGTGATATGTGACGACGAAACAGCCTATTTGTGGGAATTCTACAAGGATTATCTAGATAAGTTGGAGATCAATGTGGTAAAAGAAGATATAAATCTGAACTGGCTTCATAAGATTCCTGCTTGAAAATCTTTGTGAGCACAACAGGAGATTACTCGTCTCTCAAGCTCAACACCTAATCTCTTTTGTTCAAATTTCTAGTATCACGGCTGAGCAATTCAAGCAACTATTATTATCTTTGAGCAATTTAACTACAACTAATTGTAAATATTTGTTCTCAAGTTCGACATTTTAGGTTTATCAATCATTAATATGAAATTTTGAAAATAGAATCATCTGATTCGTTACCAGCTTATAAGTGCTCCGAATCTCAAATGCCTTAAATTTTAAAACTGAATTATGGTCTTTTTAACTTGAATCTAGGCCTTGGCATGTGAATGGCTATAAATTTTGAATCTTATTACATGTACAATCATGTTTGACAATCATGAGTTGACAGGAATCTACACTATTTGTTTAAAAAAACTGTTTTTTAAATTAACAGCATGAATTTTAACAACACGTGAATTGTCAACAAAAATTGTACAAATAACTTTATTCATAAATTTTTGTTCCCTACTTGTTGAAATTTCTTAATATCGTGCTTTTATTTAAAAAAATTGCAAAAAATTAGCCTCCAAGCTTTAGCACTTTCACAACTTAGTCCCCAATCTTTCCAATGAAACACCAATATTAAAATGTTGAGGACCAAGTTGCTATAACTATAAGTGACAAAGGTTGCGGACTAACACGGAAACTTCCCTTATTCTTATTCCTTCCGGGGTAATAGCCATTTGTCTTTCACTGTTTTGTTCCCAATGCAATAAAAAAATTGTTTACCTGTTAGGAAGGAGGAACATTAAAGAGAGACAAGACCTAGCCATGGCAACGGTGCGAGCCAACTTGCTTGGCTTGCATCAATGGAAGGTTCGGGTTCAGATTGAATAAATAAATAAGTAAAAATACATAAAAATAAATAAATATGGATGGAAGAACATGTGGCGTCCCCTGGAGAGACAGGGCGACGTGGTCTTATGTCCCTAGCAGAACTCTTTATTTTATTTCTTGCACGGTTAAGCAAGGAAGTTTAGGTTTTAGAGTTTTTCTTTGCTTAGATTTTTATTTCAAATCAATGCTTTATTCCTCAAGTAATGTTCTCTTACCACTAGTTGAAAGTTTTTATCTTGTCGATCGGGAGCACGAGATTAGGCCTATGCTTATGAATATCAATAAAAACAATGGAAAATGTTCTTCAATTGCATTTCTAATCTCATATTTATTCTTGTTTACACTTCGTACCAGGGGTGGCCGGGCCACGTGACCCCCAACGTTTGGGCAATTTTTTTAAATTTTTTTCTTTATTTTTGTCTCAATTTTAAAAATCATTACAAGATGTCAAACGAAGTCAAAATATTATATTCTTAATACATTTTAAAGTAATCACGACCTGATTTTTTACATCATTAATGGCGCGCGTAATGGCCACCCGTAGCAAATTTTATGACTTGTCAAAGTAGACCGTTTCGAAACCAGTTTTCGAGAATTTCAATAACATATTAATTTAAAAAAAAAAATCAATGATCGTACGCTAGCCAAATCCTCAAATCACCGTTGTCATCTCAAATCTCATTTTGAGAACTACATCATAAAAATATCGAATGATCCAAACATACATCAAAAATAGTTAAAGGTGCATCAAACGAGCGTCTTAAAAAGAGGCACCTAACTCGTCTTTTCTTTAAAAAATTTCAATTATTTCATTTACATTGATTATTTTACGCGACAAATTCTCAATATAATTTACACATTTTGTTAGAAAATTTTACATGGGATATGATATTAGTTAGATTTTACTCTCTTACCCAAAATCTCTGCGTCCGCCGCTAATCATATCATTAGCGGCCACCTTAATCTCATAATTATTCTGCACGGGACACAGATTTTACTAATGAGGCACCTCAAGTTTACTATTTTGACCCGATCCACAAGTTTTAGTAGTAACTTGATATTTGTTTAAATCTTTCACTACAACCACCGGATTCCCAACCCTACATTCCGATGCTTCTTCTTTCCGGCCGCTACCACTACATTTTTAGTTTCTTTCAGCGTTAGTGAAACGTTGATGTAACAAGTTCATTCGTCTTTCTTGGCTCTAGGACTAAGTACAGCTATTTATAATCACGAATAATGTTATTTGTAGGCACTGCTTAAAATTAATACTAATTTGTATTCACCAGTGATGATCTTTGGTTTAGGTTACAACGGGGTCAACTACATCATTGTTCAATGGAGTTCCAATGCCACATAGGCTAGTGATTATCAAAAGTGGTGATAAATAACATGAATCCTCAACTAGTCGACTTGTTGGAATTTGGTTCAATGAACAATGAGCTAGTGGGTTATCATCACTGATGATGATAAAAACATTATTCCTGAGCTTATAAAATTACGGGAGTTTTCTTCTTTTTGTAAAGAATGATGTTAACATCATCATCGATCTAAGTGACAATGATTCCCTAATTTAGAGTCCAACGAGTTTGAGCCACGTAAGGACCTCGTCATGTTTAAGTATTCAACTATTTTTCACAGGAGTATCGTTCTCAACCTTTCTTAATCTTGTAAAGTGGAAAATAAATACAATCCAGAAGACACAATAAATAGCATAATGCTCACTAACGTCATTTTAAAATTAACAGTCACAGGAAATTTTCCTGTATTATTTGGAGATCTGTTCATTCTTTCATGTCATTCCCTCCATATATAACAATTTTTCTTACACCAAAGCGGTGCAATGCAACATTACAAACTTACACATTCTGTCTGATGGTTCAAAATTTTATATTTTCTTCAAACAGAGCAATGTAATTTACAATCTATTACGATTGTATTGTGAGTTCACTTGCATACTCAGGCATTCATTCGTCCGTGGATGTGCCATTAGCAACCCAATATTGCTTGACTGCGATAAGTATTTTTTCAGGTACTAAAGGGCCATCCTCGTGATCCATCATTTTCGTCTCCCATCGCATGCCTCTGGCAATTTTGCTAACCTTGTTTAAGGCGTCGACTTCATCTCGGAAAACGACAGTCCCTTCAGGCCGTAAAATACGATCCATTTCCAAGAGAATATCTTCAAATTCACACCTGTCAACCACATGTTCAACAAGTTAATGTACAGAGCTTATAACAATAGTTACTTCAGATGACTTAGTGGCAATGATAAAAATGAATTCAAAGCCATACATAGATTACAATTGTGGTAAAGAGGAAAACCCGCTTGCAGGTTTGGCTAATAATCTTGAAAATAAAACTAAAAAAAGCAAAAGTAGTTTTTAAGTAACTTTTTGTATCGAAACGTACTTTGTTGTGTTACTTTTTTCTTATTTTCAAGTATCGAATTTACTTATTTTAAAAGCGACTCTCATGTTACTGCCAAAATCAATAAATTATTTCCAACTTTAACCATTAAACAATTATGCATTGCCTATAGTGCTAGAGTCGAGTTCGCTTACTTGTCCTGGTACAGGCTGAAGACTCCACTAGCATGAAGTAGATCGTACGTCCTTGGGTAAGTAGAGAACCCCTCGCACCTGGAAAAAGATTTTTAAGTATTTAAGATCCAAGTCTGGGATTTGCCTCATTTTTGCATATTGGATTTTCAGTTTAGTATAGAAAAGGTGAAAACGTCAAGTATGTACCAGTCATGATATATGCCAATTAAGCCTCTCTCATAGATGATACCAAGAGTATTCTGAGCAATAGTCGGCACAACGTTCATTACCCACAGTTTTGATGATTCCAAGGCTGCAGCAAAACCTCCAAGGCCAGCATTCATATCCATTATGTTTCGATATCTATTGGTGCCAAGTAACTTATTTATCCTTTTGTAAGCATTTCCACGTTTCTTCCAAAGTTTATTATCCTCTTCGTAAGATTCAGGCGTGACCCCAGGAACATCTCCATTAGCTACACGAGGTGGAACTTCATAAAGACGAGCTGGAAACTTCTTCAACTCCCCTCCAGCTACTTGGTTGGCACTCTTCACCTCAGGGAAGGGAGTTACACACCCCTCCATTTTCTTATACCTATCATAATCATTCCACAAGAATTAAGAAAAACAAAATTAAGATTTTAAAGTTCAAATAATTTGCATGAGTTTCACTAATCATGTACCAACAGTTTCACAAAAATTGTTGGGCAATCAAGGGTAAATTAGCCAGATATGATCTGCCAGACATGGGAGAGTACAAATGGAAAGCTATCTTCAAACTCTTAGATGCAAGTAACTCACCACACATCATCAGCATCCAATGACTCACAAAACTTCGCAAATTTCCTTTTGCAAGACTTGGTATTTATTTTTTTCTTCCAGATGGCAAGATCTCCTTTCTCATATTTTTTCTCCCAGCAAAGGGATTCGGCCAGCTCTTCAATCCTTGATTGCTCAGCCTTCAGGTCCTCTTTTGTCCTTTTCCATGTACGATAATATGTCTTCCAATTGATTGGAGGACCAGACAAGATCCAGTATCCACCAGGTCTAAGCACTCGATCAACTTCTATTAAATAAGTGCCACCTATAAATCGAAGAACACTTCCAATGAGTTAATGCACTTGACTAAAAAAAATTGGTTCCATGCTTAGATATAGAAATGGGGTCTAACTATAATGACCATATGAAATGATTTTCATTCCATTCAAGATTTTCTTTTTTGAAAATTTTTAGCCCTTTCAGAACTGCATACGAATCCCACTATATTCTAGGAGCTCTTCCTCGTGTATTTCAAAAACTAATATAGAACTAATTTGAAGTTGTTGGATTTACATAAAATGGATGAAGCGTTAACTTCACATCAAAAATTTCATATTCAAAAAATAGTAAGTTTAAACCCAGAATTGTATTCTATAAGATGAAAGATGTAACCTAGAAAGAAGGAAGAAGTATGTTGGGCATGTAAAACTACGAAACCAATAAGAGAACCCTGATAGCTATCACTTTGGCGTGCTAATTCACATCATGCGAGTCATAATTTTCTTAGTGAAATTGGTCAGAAACTATTCAAAAAATCATATATTATCTCATTTTTCTTACTGTCTACCTCACGTGTTAAGCATTGAATACACAAGGCGAAGCAAGATTTGATTAGTTTTATTTATAATTGCTACTTCTACCACATACCATCAGCTGTCCATGGTATCAGGCACCGGGAACACTGTGCCACATCAAATGCTCTTGATGGGAATGCAAGTTTTATTGATCCAAGAACCCCAATAATAGCAGGCACACCTCGCTCCAATGCAAATTGGACCTGTGCCTCATGATTGTCCCTTGGTGCAAATGACATGGTTAGCACATTTCTCTTCAGCATGTAAGCCCCCCAGCTTGCAACCTTATCATGATCAATGTAACTAGTTCAGAAGGATAATAATAGCTTCAACTTGTAAGATTCAATACTATACCAGATTTTGCACAGCAAAACATCACAATTAGGGTGAGGACTGCTTCATGATTCATAAGATTCTTGCAAAGAAAAAAAAACATCAAAACATCTTCAAATTACAAAACCCTCATCAAGGTGTAGCAGCAATAAGCATTATTGTCAGTAAATATGTCAACTATAGAGTGGGGGTTTGAGACGATCATGATGGTGATAGAATTATATCCTTAACTAGATGCAATAGAGCAACACATTGCAATAGCAACAAACACGATCAAAAGTTCCCAAATTTAAAATGAACTAACAGTAAAGTAAATTTAAAATAGTTCTTAATTGCATGTTCCTAAATGTTCTTTCCAGAGATAAAATACATAATGCATGATTTAAATGCTTTGTTCTACAGGCATGCGCACATTCGCTAAGTTCCATTTTTTGATCGCAGAATTTGAACCCTTTTAAGGTAAATAAAACTTTATATGGAAAGAAGAATAATCCAACAAATCACATTTTTTTTTCCTTTAATTCTACTTCCTAAAACAAAGGTGTACATCTCTTGAATTTCTAATTTGATAATAGACAACTTGAATTACAAATACCCACACTTTGCACTCATACTTGAGTCAATCTAACACAGGATTTAAAACGACTCCTAAACAGAGTACAGCTGATCCAATTAAGCAACTAAATATGTAGCTAATAAAAATTTTGTGTAGTTTTTTAGCTCTCCCTATGTAATTATAATATGTAGAAAAATGCAAGTACGCAAGTTGAGAAAAAGACAGCGAAGTTTCAAAACTCTTCATTAATAATGCATCATCTTTAGTACTAATATGTTATTCGAGTTAAACGATCTAACCTAAAAACCCCCATAATTATACAAGCAAGATATTTGATGACGAGCATAGGCAGTTCTGAATTTGAAAATATAAGAAGAAACAAAGAAAAGGACCATACTCCACATCCAGTGTCTAGAGCTGTTCGAATGGAGCCATCAGAAAGTGGAATCACAGCTGCAAGTTCTTTGATATAAGCATCTGCCCCTTGAGGGAACATTGTCCCTCCTCCTGGAAACTTAAACACATTACCTTGAAACTCCACCCAGTTTTGATTAGCCTTCTCAACTGTCAAACTTTTGAAAGGGACATTAGCATAGTAAACGTAGTCACGGCTTTTCGGCCAAGGAAATGGAATTGTATATCCTTTGGGTGCTGGAATAAGGCAGTGTAATTTTTCTTCTTGTGGTGGACAGTGCCTCTCTCTGTATATCATATTTTCCCTTGGAAAAGTCATGGCTCGATCTTGTTCTTGGCAAGGAGTGTAGTCAGTATATCGGACATCACATGGCTCAAAAACTTTGTCTATGGGCTCAGAGGAGCCCAAATTCGGCACATAATTATGATGTGGTTCAAAGTCCAGAGTAGAAACAACATTGCAGTTAAGTTGCTGCCTATTCATCTCTATTGCATAACCATCTCCCTTTCCAAAACCACTCCTTTGCCATACACCCAATAAGTAAAAGAAACAGCACAGACCAAGTACTATGATTATAGACACTGGACTTCTTCCTCTACTGCTTGACAGGTGATGCTTAGAAGCCATATGAGGTCAGGATCGCATCCAGAAGTTCTCTATAAAGCATGACATTAGCAAACGGCATCAGTAAAATCATCGACTTAGCCATCATTACTATTTTTAGTTCTATGGAGACAATAATTACTTAAGGGTTCCATTGTAATCCTTCAATTAAAGGAATAGAATCATATGGCACCTTAAGACTCCAATCTATAAGCACTCGGCATTAGGTGACATACCCAAATTCTTAAAAGCAATTCTTTTTTTCTTACTTAAGTGAAGCAAGGCCTTTATATCTTGACAAGTGTTCCCGTTATGCAGGACTCGGGGTGGATTGAAATGGAAAAAAAAGACAAAAACTAAAGAAAGGAGTATTTATCAACTAACAGGGTAGACCCTAAAGGGATTACCACTGAAAATTAAGTGTCTCGTATTGCATATACAGATTTAAACTATGATGGTTAATGTAACAAAACTTTAGTAGAAAGTGAAAACCTGTCACATATGAACAGTAGATGCGCTGCAAATAAAAGGCTCTGACTCTAGTATTAAGGTAAAGATACAACCAATGTTGGGACACACAAGCATTTGATCGAGATTGATCCCAAATGTATTCACAAGAAATACACAGTTTGATTTCAGATAATGAGTTAAAACAAAATAGAATATTTATTAAAATTATCGAACCCCACATATAACCATCCTGAATCTTTTTCTACCAACAATGAATGTACAACCATACAACTGAAAAACAAAGTAATAGCAGTTCTCAAGTAGCTAGCAGCTATGAGTCTGAAGTTCTACAAAATTGTTCCTGTGAACTGCACTCAATTCAAACTACTAACTTCGAGATCCAATATCATATTGGATCAATGTGATCTTTCCATGGAGTTACACACACGCGAAAGAGAAAAAGCATAAAAAGGTATAATCTTATGTGTGTGGTACTATTGTTGCGTAGATCTTAAGATTTGATATGCACCACTGAACCAAGAAATGACATACAGCGCATAAAGTTAAAGGAAGCAAATGGATTCAAGACAATAGCCCATAATTTGATCAAATATGGAAAAGAAATTGAGAATGAATGACAAAGTTAGCAATTTCAACAGATCAAGAAAGGAAAAAAGTTCACGGATAGTATGGAAAGGTCACAATGTCAAAAAAAAAAGCCCATTTAAGCTCTTCAAACACGCGGCTAATGATAATGATTTGCGCAAAGAAGAAAGTGGAAAGGACTTTCCCTGCAAGTATATGTTTCCTTCATTACCTGAGAAAGGAAACTCGAGCACTTAATGGCTGCAGCACCACTCAGCAAAGCTGATCTGTAGTAAGCTTTTTCACAAACAGATTGGCCTCATCAAATATGTACTCACTCCCTGCTTTTGAAAAATGTATGAGAATCTGTAAATATGAAAAGATTGAACTGGGCAGGCAACTGAGAATCAGAGAATTTATATGCAGAGAGAACGAAAGAGCTAAATCTTGAGGTAGTGATGTAGTAGGACTGGGGTCGGAATGAGTTTGGATTTTTGGGGTCTCTTTTTGCATATTAATCTCAACCCCCTTTACCTTCATTATGTAGTTAAGTAGTTGTACCATCCATTTTTAACTATGGAAACTGGCCAAATCCGTTAAATCATCTCGTTTCATCATGAGTCCAACTTGAAAAACTTAGATCCCTTTTTCAATATTTGAAACAAGGCATGGTTGTGTGAGGATGATGTGATTATATAAAATATTTTCTTCAATTTTTATATTGAGATATTACTCGAATATTTGTAAAAATTAAATCAAATCGATAGGTTTGATCTGTAATTCAATGAACCAGAGATGTTAGTGAAGCATGTTACCAAAGAACTCGTCAGAGCTCGAGAAGAACAACTCAAAATTGGTTAATTAGGGTAAGTTGGGTGGTTTTAGATCGATCCAGTTTTTTGATCAATTTATATTGCTTGAGTTGAAAGATAGTGTATCGAAGTAGAGACCTTTAAATTGAGGTATACTTCCATGAGGTTTGTGTGTGGAATTGGTAGAATTTTGACTCGAACTTTATAAAACTATATTGCATTATTATGTAGTATTTTGCTTTTTATATTATTATCACTTTACATCATAAATTTTTATATACCCTCATTTATTAAAAAAAAAAAAAAAGATTCTCAACTGTTGATTTTACTAGCACATTTTTAACTTTTGACATGTTTGGAATCTTGGACATATATTATTAATCGTTCATTTTTTTGTCTAAACATACGTTTTATTTAAACTTGGGTCTAACAATGATTCATCGGTGAATCATTGACTTGATAACTTGGTTCCATAATTGAGTTGATAGTCAGGTCGAGTCTAATAACTATAACTGGTTGTGAGATAACTTATTGGTTATAGAGGTAAAAAGATCGATAAGTAATGAGTAAGGGACCAATGGTGCAATTTTCCCTTTATATTTCACATATTGGTAGATTAATTGACCAGTGATGAGGGTGATGCCGACGATGATGTGTACAGGGTGTAAAGATTGAGAGACACACCCACTTGGACTCTTGTTCTACATTCCTATAATTAATTATTTATCTGCCAAAAAAGGATATCTATGTAGTTATTTTACACTCCATTTCTTTTAAATAATAAATTTGAGATTTGAGCAAGTTCTCTTTTCCTTAATTAGGTTCTTGTTAGTTGCAAATTCTGGATCTCATCTTTGTGTGAAGCACTTTTAAAATTGATTTGGTCAAATTCAATAATTTTCATTTTGAATTTTCAACAATTACATATTTTTACAATGGCATTTTGAATGATAAAAGAAAAAATTACCATTTTAGTTAACAAGTAAAAATCAAACACTTCCTAATTAAATTTCCAAAACAACTAACTTTTCTTATCTGTTTATTCGAATCGGTAAGTATATTTTTATGTATGTTTAATTTCGTTTTAATTAAATTAGTATACGATTTTAATCGATAAATCTTATTTCGACATAGATTAACGTGAAGCAATTTTTTTAACAGATATACATTTTTTTAAGAATAAACAAGAAAAAATTCATCTGCATTAGTAAACGGCCGGCTGTTAAAGCCATAACAACAAGTTGTTAAGTTTTTTTTTTTTTTAAATCATGTTATCCAATTGTTGGGTCGATTTCTAGACTATTTTTTTATAATAAAAAATTATATTTCGTCATGCAAATATGGTTGTAGTCTCAATTTGTTACTTTAGTGATTTTGAATTGAATGAAAAAAATCAATGGGTATGAAAATAGACGAATGATATATGTGGTGGTATTCCAATCTCCATAACATCGAGCACATCATATGCGAAAATGTACCGTGATTTACAAAATAAGTTGAAAGTCGATCTCTCTAAAATTTTAATTCAATGAGTATTCATCTATTCTGTTTCTACCTACGAAGATTGCTTCTAATATTGAAGTGAATTATCTATTTGAATTGAACAAAATGCACAAAACTTCTATTTGTGTAACTTTAGTGAGAAAGAATGTCTTCGAAGGTGAACATGGAAATTCAGATGGAGGGGATCACAATGTCAATAATGTTTGGAATACAATGGAAATAACTCGTGTGGATGGTGTGAGTATTGTCGAGATAGTTGTTATTAACCGTGATCTCGCTGTTACACGGAGAATTTCGTCGGTAGTCAGACAACGAGAATGATAATGAATTTATAAATGACGATTTGATTGTTTTATCCCGTCAAGACATGAGTGGGACGAAAGCGCAGGGGCTTGATCGAATGGATTGTCAACTAATTATTCGCATGTGGTTCCCAATGATGAGGATTTGTATGTCAAGAAACTGTTTGAAACAAAGAAAGATTTGTAGGAAGGTGCGCACCGAATTGCACTGAAATACAACATTGGGTTCAAAGTTAGGAAGTTAAACAAGTTATTGTTGACGATTGTCTTCGTCGAAGACATATGCAGTTGGCGTTTACGAGCGATGAAGATGGACACGAATGAGTTATTTGTAATTCACAAGTATACATAGGAACATGCTTGCGAAATGAGAATTCGTCGAAATGATCACAAAAAAATCCAAGCATGATTTATTGGTCGATAGATCATGCACAAGTATCAGTATCCACGAATGATTTATAGACCTTCGAACATCATTAAAGACGTCTGTCGAGAGTACGGAGTGATCATGAGCTACCGAAGGCCTAGAAGGCTAAAGAATGCACGTTGAAGGATTTAATAGGCTAGACCGAGGAGAGCTATGCTAAATTGGTAAAGTATTGCCATAACATGGGTACAACAAATCCTGGCTCAACATTTTTTATTGGGATATGGGGCAAGAATTGCTTTAAGTTTTTCTTCAGGCTCTTGGACAATGCATTCGCAGACCCCTAATTTTAGTCGATGGTACAACTTTAAAAGCTAGATACGAAGACAAGTTAATTATTATTATGTGTCATGATGCCAACATCCAAACTTACTATCTAGCATTCGGCATAGTCGATAGCGAAAATGATTTGTCGATGCATTGGTTCTTTACAACGCTGAGGAAAGTAATCGAGGTAGTCGAGGACCTTGCTTTTGTAACTGATCGGGGACCATCTATAATAAATGGTATCAATGAAGTTTTTCCCGAGGCACATCATTGGTATTGCATGTACCATATACAAGGCAACCTAAAGATTAAGTATTGGGGCAAATGTATCATTTCATTGTTTAGGAAAGCGATCAAAACCTATAGTGTCGTAGAGTGCAATAGATTCATGGTAAAAATAGGAAGTAAATCATTCCCAGCATGAGAGTATCTAACAAAAATGGGAATTGAACATTGTGCGCAATCAAATTTTTCTGAACGTCGATACAACATGATGATGTCAAATAATGCAGGGTCTCTCAATGTATTATTCTAGAAGGATTGAGAGTTACCATTCTCGCAATGACTAAAAACATTCGTAACAAGTTGCAGCAGTGATTTCACGATCGACGTGCGGAATCAGAGAGTTGCACGAGCGTGCTAACCTCGGCTCAAGAAGATAAACTCTTGAAGGCCACATAGATTGAGAGAAAGTTGACTGTTGAACCACTTAATGAGTTGCACTTCTCCATGAAAAGTGCATGTAATATGGCATACTAGTGGACTTGACTGATAACACATGCACTTGTAGTCAATTTCAGTTAGAGAGTTTTTCATGTGAGCATGCAATCGCAGTAGCTATATATAGAGGTTTTGCAGCGAGAACCTTATGCTTTCCTGATTACACGATTGTATATTGGAGAGTAGCATTTGTTGAGACTATGTTTCCTCTATCGAATGAAGTCGAGTGGAAAGTTTCCAACCATAGACTCCCACTTAATAGTTTGTTATCACTCGAAGTTGAATTGCGTGGTCCTGGACATCCACATATGTCTAGAATACTATCTATGAGAGAGTATCCTCGACCACAAGCGACGACGCATAGCAACAGGGCGTACTCTCCAATTTTTTACAAGTCGAATTCCCCTAAATAACAACGGACGGATGTGTAATGGTGTCACCGATAATTGAACAATATTTACATTTTTTAATATTTACATTTATTTCACAAATAAATAACCAATTAAATATATAATATTTACATTTTTTTTACAATATTTACAATTATTTCAAAAATAAATAAGTAATAAATATACAATATTTAACGGATCACAGTTGAATTTACACAAATCGTATGCTAACTTATTCCTCCAATTTTGTATCCAGGATTGATTGATTGATTCATCAACCTTATGTGCTATACGCAAAAATTCGATATATTTTATTACGAACATGTCACAATCATCCTTGCAAATAAATAATAATGTGTTAGTTTGATACTGTGTAGTTGAAAACTAAGTTTCAAATTAAAATAATTATAAGTACTTACGATTTCAACTACCTCCTCGTCGTCTTGTCTAGAACGATGGCTAGTCTGTCTTGTACAATGTCTAGTTATCAAAAGAACAATCACAACCACCAACTCTAGGTGAAGCTCGAGTTGACCTTGTGTTAGACGAGAATGATCGGAGTCGTACACATGTGGTGGAATCAGCAAAGAAGATCTCCACGGTAAAGCAGTAATGATTCACAATCATTGGAATATATATATATGCGTACAACCCTTCCACGATTTTTTCTCGACGCTCAGCCGCATCCCTATAATCCACTCGAGCATATATTCGAGCACTGGGTACTCCATAATAGGGATGGCAACCCACCCCGCCCCGAATAGGGCAAAAAACCCCGCCCCGAACGGGGTGGCGGGGCGGGGCGGGGTGGGGCACCCCGTCTCGGGGCGCGGGGCGGGGCAGGGTGCCCCGCCCCGCCCCGCCAAGAATAAAAAAAAATTTTAATTAATTGTTATTAAAAAAAAAAGACTGAAAAAAAAAATTTTTTTTTTTTTTAAACGGGATTTAAACGGGGCGGGATACGGGGTGGGAAACCCGCCCCGCCCCGAACCCCGCCCCGCCCCGCCCCGCCCCGCCCCGACTAAGGCGGGGCGGGGTTGGGCTCCTACGTCGCGGGGCGGGGCGGGGCCCCCGCCCCGTTGCCATCCCTACTCCATAAGTTGGAGCGACTAATATTTAATGGTAACGGCACGTAGGAACTCGGTGCTCAATATGACTCAGCCGGAATTTTGAATGATCTTGAATATCTTTGAGTTCAATTGCCCAACAAGTCCATGGCCAGATCGATGCGCTAAACCAGGAAACACCAATAAAAAATAAAAGGAGTTATTTTATTTAATAAACAAAAAATTATGTATACATAATAAATAATAATTGTGATATTACACTTACATCGTCGACGAGCTAAGCTACAGAAGTCGTGATGTCATAAAACAGTAAATGAGCTCTGAAAAAAGAAATAGAAAAATTGTGAAAAAAAGTATAGATGAGTTAGCGCAGCGTACTTCGGTAAAATCACAAAATACTTACCCAGGTATAATTTTTCGTCATTCTGTTTCGAATGCTTTCCACTGACATAGTCTACCTCCAGAAGAGATTTGGGGTACGTCCTGTCGACGGACGACCCCCTCTTCGTCTCAACCATGAAACGAGAAACGACGTACTGTGACGGCAATCTCAGCCTCTTACAGACCATCTGTTCCGGCACATCACAGCACACTTTTTACCCTCTACCTCGATGATTGCCACCCCCTCTGCCCCGAGCACAGCCACTTTCGGGGCCACCCCCTCCGTCTTTGGCTCCGCCACTTCCTCCATTATCACGGCCACCCCCTCCTCCCCGGAGATCGCCACCCCTTCCTCATCTCCTCCTCCGCCACTTCTCCTGTCCCCATCGGGGCCACCAGTTCCCGCTTCACAGATAACAAAAATGATTCTGATGTATCATCATTTGTCCAAAATGGTGTGTGACCCCGATCTTCGTCATCCTCTCCATCACCCTCTCTGTCAGACCATCTATCATCCCCTCATATGCCTGCTTTATCGCCTCAGAGTGCTGCGACCTCATCTTGAAGTTCTCCTATATAGCTTCATAGCACTCCAACATCATGGCATAAACTTGATACCTCACCGCTCAACCCTCCTCGAAACACCCATATCTCCTCTTATAGCGCGTCCACCTCTTCTCTAAACTCTCGTCGTAATACCCCTACCTCTCCCGCCATATATTCAGTTAGGCGCACATACAGATCATCAAAATAAAAACTCTGACTATGTGCATGAGATCCATATGGGAGATTTCTGGATGGAGGAGAATGAGATCTCATTGGCGGAGGTGATCCCATCGATGGAGGTGATCGCCGATCAACTAAATCTTGCTCTTACACAAATGACAATATTAAATTATTAACTTAGTTAAAATAGACTAATTCATACAAAACGGTAATCAATAAATTATATTCAATTTATATGCCCAATCTCGGTCTAAGATGGAATCTGACATCTGGTCATGTTGATTATGCAGAACGACTAATTCACGCACAAAACATCAACCCTCCTCCTCCGTCGACGATGTCAACTCAGTTAGGACTTCAAGCTGACTTAGTGATCGTTCAACTAATTAATGATCATGTGATTAAATTTTGAAAAAACATACGATATAAATCGCAAATGTGTAATGCTCACCTAGGGTTGTTGATGGGGTTGATAACTGTTTCTCAGATGGACATCCGTCTGCTCGGGATGCTCACCAGTGATGCATTCGAGAGCTGTATGTTTTCCGTCGCCTAGCAAATCGGGTACCCAATATGGGGAAGTCTCATATGCCTATATATGCAACACATACTTATTATATATAATATCAGTATAAAAAAAAAAAATTACGTTGATTATGTTATACAATTACCTGCACTGACAAGATAATCCATAAGTATCGTACTTATGTGTGGACCCCTTGGGTTTCGAGTGTGATCTGGTGAAGATATGTACAGTATCCTCAAAACATCTCTGACACATGGATAGTTGTTGAAGGCATTAATGTCATCAACAACTTCCAAATGGAAAAAGGTCGATCGCAGTGTTCTTGTGATAACACCTCACCATACTCTCAAGGATGTAGACCACTCCTAGCTTCAATCTGTCCAACGTCTGATAGCACTCCTTGATTACGTCGATCAACTGAGGTAGAAGCACCGTCCCCTATCCCTGAAAATACGTCTTGTACACCTATTGCTTCTTTGAATACCATCGTAGCTACCTCATCACCCGTTATCTTCAATCCAGTCATGAGGGCAGGTCGAAATGAAGGGTATCACTATCGATTGGCCTAAGTAGCCGACACAATAATGCATCAATAATCTGTCCAGAGTACTGCACATCTCTCAACTGATAGGGGGCACATGAAGGACTGACATAGGATATCTGCGTGCTTGTCATCTAGCAACTCCAACGCCGTAGTGAAACTGTCAAAGCTACTGTTTCATGTATATTTTCCTGATGTCTATCTCAACTCTACATTTAGATGGTACTTTATAATTTAAAAATTCAAATATTAGAATTTTCAACAAAAGATAATGGAATAAGCATAATCTCAATAATTTGAGCGAAACGAATCACAGACAAAAAAAAAAAAAAATTAAAGAAAATAAAAAAAATTTAATAGAATTTTAAATTGAAAAAAATATTTATAATATGAAAAAAATTAAGAAATTTTAAAATTAATTCCAAAAACAATTTATAATAAAAGCAAAAAAATTAAAAAAATAAAATTATGAAAATTAAAAAAAAGAATATAAATAATATTTAATTAAAATTATGAAAAAATAATTATAAATTATAAAATAAAAAACTAAGAAAATTTAAAACTATTTCCAAAAAAATATAATAAAAATTAAATAAAAGGAATTTATGAAAATTAAATAAAGAATATACATATTATTTAATTAAAATTAAATAAATAAAGAATATAAATATTATATAATTAAAATTAAAAAATTATATTTTATCATAAATAGAAAAGAATTAAAAATAATTTTAAATTAAAAATAAAATGAAAAAAGGGCCTATCAACCCAAGACCGACTGTTTCTCGTCGGAAATGTCAATTTCGAAAACGTGATATATGCACATGTAATGTTTAAGGTTCCAAAACATAAGATATGCACATAAATCTATACTACACCCAATGATCTACATAAATAATAAAGAATAAACATTATACATAACAATTTAAAACACAATAAATAAAAAATCAATATCATAATCCCCAAAAAAACTAAAATTTTTGAAGATAATGACCGATTTATGATGGTCGACGTTGGATTGACTATGAGGATGCTACTTCGATTGGATCTCGGTTGTGGATTGTGTGAGTAATTTGAAATTTCTTTGTCCTCTCCTCTCAAACAGTTGGCAGAAGATGAGAGTATTTTTGGATATTGGTATTTAACTTAACCTTTTATACTTTATAACCTTCTTTTTAGCGGTCAAAGGTTAGTATGGAAATTTGGTCACGTCATTTGGCCATTTCCTTGTATTTCCTCTCTTTGTGTTCCAATAATATAAAATCATAGGGTAATGTACCCTCGGAAACAGTATGATAAAGTAGATGAAATGTAAAAAATAGAAAAGAATCATGTGAATTACGAAAATATGGTTTCAACTTTTGGTCGAGAATTTTCAAATCCATATTGTAAGAGCGAGTGATATGTACTGTGTTTGAAAGTTCGAGAAAGCAAATTCAACTAAATTACCTCGCACCCTTATGGTGGTTATACGAGATATAACTAGTAAATTTTACGTTTCCATAAATATCTCCTATCTAATCCTGATTTTTTGCCAAGAATCATTTTCGTTAACCATTATGTGGGGATCTCTGCATTTTGTAATGTTTTTCTTAGGGCAAATTGTAACACAAATGAAAGGTGACAGTCCATCACATTCATGCTTTTGCTTTAACATAGATAATTTTTCCTTCGTTTGTATTTTCAAAGTGAAGCACAATTTCACCGACACAAGTGATAGGTTCTATTTATTTAGCTCTTGTTTGAACTCCATTTTTTCATCAAAATGAATTCTTGAAAGTAGTGTCACTACTAGCGTTCTTCTTTCATTCATTTTTCTTTCCTTAATAGTATTGATAATCTCAATTGTTACAAGTATTGTCTCTAAGTCCAGCTATAAATCTCGTACACAATATTACACACAAATCATATTTCATATGCTAGGCATCAAACCGAGTCGGTTGACTGGCTCACAGAAAGAAAGCTCAATTCCAAGCTGACCTAGCCTGGTCGAATATGGGTTGGACCAAGCTCATTGCCCTTCTTAAAATTGATATTGCCTCAAAAAATTTGAAAACATAAATATGCCCCTGTTTGACGTCCTTGAAAAAGTCTTCTTTACAAAGTAAAATTATTAATTGACATTTGAAAAAGCAACTGACAGGGTTGAACAAAAATATATACACTCATTTAAAAAATTATACTCCTGTTTGCCCTCAGTTTGTCACTGAAAATTCCTTACGTGGGTAAAATTAACATTAAAAAACAATTCTAAAATGTCTGACATGAATTCATCAGAAAGCATATGCAGGGCATATTTACTGTTGCAGAAAATAAATTAGGCTATTGTTGATTAACCATTTTTTTCCATGAAAAACGGGAAAGGAAGTCCAATTTCACTTTTTGCATGTTTGATACCCGTTTTTTTTCTAGACAATTTGTTTTATTGATTTTGGCTCTCACGTGCCACTTTCCTTCATTTGGTGGGAATTGGTTTTCCAGTTTTTTTTTTTTTTTTTGTTAAATTTTTTTTTTTTTTAATTTGAAAATTTTTTATTTTTTTTTCAATTGGAAAAAATTCTATCAACAATGGTAAAAAAAAATTTCATTTAATGGACAATTTTCTTGCAAAACAAAGCCAAACAAATAGTGTTCGGTATGGTAAAATTTTTTTTAAAAAAATTTATTTTTTTGGCAATTGGAATAAATTCTAAACCCAATGGTAGAAAAAATTATCACTTTCATGAACAATTTTCATAAAAAAATAAAGTCAAACGAACACCAAACTTTCAACATTTTTCAGTGGAAAATTATACTAATCAAATACAATAAATTACAATTCTCAGTAAAACAATTTCTAGGCAATTCAATTCCCTAAAATTCATTTCCTTTCCAACCATTTTTCACCTTTACAATCAAACTGACCCTTAGTGTGAATTAAAGACCTTCAAACAGGCGCTATGTAACCGACACAATTTCAATTTCTAACATGATAACAGTTGGAACTATTAGACCTTGTGCAAGAGAGAATATTTAGTGGTGATTTATTTATTATTATTATTATTTTTTGAAGAATGTGTGGTCAAAAGTAGAAGAAAATATGGAAAAACGTGGAACTTTTTTTAAAAGTGTGCGCTGAAAAAAGGATGATTTTTATTTAGTATCAGTGGTATTACAATACTGATCTAAGTAGCGTAGGGTAGTATCAAATTATATGATTAATTAAGTCATTCATTCATTTCTTATATTTAATTGAATCCATCATTTAATGACACATATAATTAGTGGTGATTTCAGGGACGCTCAATCCCCTCTCCTCCCATCCCAAACCATCTCAAAATTTGTGTGATCTTTATATATATATATATATATTGAAGAATGTGTGGTTGAAAATGAGTAGAAGAATGAGAATGAAAATTTTAATGTGTACCAAACAGGGGCATAGTAGTCCGGTTTGAAAAAATAAAATTACTCTGATCCTAAATCTATCCTTACATATGATGGTTTTGTGGCACCATCGATGCTAACAAGTATCATTTTCTTCGAGAGATCACTTTCACATATGGATTTAATTTCGAAGTAGAACAACTAAAGTAGTAACTTTATAGAGATTTAAAGGCAGCAGTATATGTTATTATCAGCGATGGTCCTCTGTCACACACAATTGATTTAGGCACTACTACTACCACTACTGATAATAATACACCCTTGGCATGGCATGGCATGGCATGGCATGGCATTTAACTCTCCAGATGCGATTCAAACTTTGAAATTCTTTTGCCGACACTTTTTGGGGCCCACTTTCCCCTACTGATTCAATTGTTTCCAATTATATTCAAACTTGTCAATCTTCGTAATTATAGCTATCAAATTCGATCCAACATTAAGATTGAGACTTCTAATTTCAATAGCGGGACTAACAAAGTGAGTAATATTATAAGTTAATTGAAGTACCAAAATTGAAATTTATCCTCATAGCTATCAAATTCAATTCGACCGTCAACTCTATGGTCGACGAGATTGTGTTTGTGTTTGTTCTTTCCTTGTCTTCACTCAAAAATTGTTCTCGTTGAATCTTGCTATTTCATGTTAAAATACGAGTCATACACTATCTTATAAGTATTAAGAATCTAACTTAAAAGTTTAACTATATTAATAAAATAAGTTCAAGTTCTTACATCGATAATTTTTGGGTAATAGAAGTTTTAATAAAAATTGGAACTATAAGTCAATAACTAACTTAAAACATAAAATAATAGATTTTCAAGTACTTTACAAATGATCCACAAAAATTGGTACATTAAAATGATCAGAGTTCAAATCTACGAAATTGAAACCGGGAAATTTTGACGAAAAACTTGAAAGAAATTTTATTATACATCAATTTAAACAATATATCTTATAATTAAGAAGAAAAAAATTTATTTTATAAGCCATGATTCAAAACTTGTTACAAGAAATGAAAATAAATTATTATTTTTTATATGTAGCTGATAACTAATTTTCTAAATTAATGGTTATTGAAAGTAAATCTTTTTTTTTTACTTAATTAAAAGTAAAACTTAGGGTGGCGTGACTTTTGGAAAGTCAAAAGATGTTTCTGAAACTCAAAAGTAGCTTTTGAATCCGTTTGACGAATTTTATGAAAGTGTTTCCTCTAGTTAGAAGTGTTTTTAGAGGAAGTTGGAATAGAAAGTATTTTTAAAAAATTAGTTTCAAACAAAAATTAGAGTAGTTTCTTCTAAAAGTTCTTCTACATGAAAAAGTAAAAATCATGCTAAACGGGCCTTTAAATTTGAAGTATAACCTCAATTGCTTTGATTTTGAATTTTTTTTCCCAAATTTTGAGCTAATTTTACACTCATTCATGAAATCATTGGAATCATAAGAATAATTGATTTTGTACGTTTTTTACGATTGTGTATGATTTGGACAAACATTCCTTTTTGCGACCGTCGATCGCAGTTTTTACATCCATGATTATCAATCAAAAGTATCTTACGATGGTGGCAACCTGGGATCGGTTGTATTGCTTCTCTTGTATAACTAAACATTTTATAGGGTTCCTTCATTGCCAAAGGCATCTTGTAAAAAAGGAAAAAAAAAAAAAACAAGAAACAGCTTCATTTATTGGCATTAAATGGAGTCACCATATTCCCATTTGTCCATACATAGATTGGCAGTTCAATGTGACGCATCAATCTCTTTAATGCATTGCAAATTGCAAGTGATTCATTAAAATAGTTTATCAAAGCCCATCCATTTGACATGGAATTCAAGTCTCATACTTTGTAATAAAAATTATGACAACCCATCATGATCCGTGATCCCAACACCCACGTCAGACTTCCTTTGCACTAACTCATGACTAGTCCCGGACGAAAACTGTTATGCCGATATCACTATCCGCACCACTCAATTGCAATCGAAAGACATGGTGCCTACTCTGATACCATTGATATAGATCTTAAGAGGACCATAATGTCATTCGTAGTTAGTGACTGCGGTAATCATCTTATGTGACAACTTGTTATTTGAGACATTAATTTATTATATGAAACAACATAATTACAGTAAGTTAATATTTCGAATAAAAAGCTACCACATAAAAGGATAATTACTCTAATCATTGACTATGAATTAGCATTATTCTTTAACAAATTACTTTTTGCCAATAAGAATTTATTATAATCGTTTATAATATTAGGCATCATCATTTGAAGTTATTTAAAAAAAAGTAACTTAAAAATAAGAAAAAATTATTTTTTTACACAACCAAAAATTCCCAGCCCAATTGAACTGCACTAAATAGAATAACACAGCACCATATAATACCTTTTAATATTGTATACCAAATGCGTTCTCTATCGAGATGACGACAAAAGCTAAGGCAAAAGGATAGGTTTCAAGTAGCATTACGTGAAACATCTGTCTATAAAACTTAAATAAGATATTTTCTATTCAATTAAAATCCAAAAAAAATTATTATCTAACCGTCTCCAATGCGTAAAATCATCAAAACTAGCTTAGGCATGCAAATGGAGCAGCAACAGATTTAACAAGGAACTCATCAATAAATGTAGGTGTAAAAATGAACTGTCGGGCTCAGACCGGCCAAGCAGAAATGCTCTTAATCTGCCCGACACAACTCAATTTCCACCTCTATCAATATGCAAACAAAAGACTGAGACCCAGCTAGCACATGGTAAAACGCAGCAGAAGGAACCACAAGGTTACCGCTGTAAAAATATACCATACAAGTTCATACTAAAATTAAAGCCACTCGTATAAATCGCTACTTACAACAGCATTCCTAACTGAATAAAATCGGACATGTCCTTTTACCAACGATGTGACTGTATAATAGAAGGCAACGACGATGTTTGACAGCCAACGTAGAGCCAGATGAGCGCATAGTTATTGGACTATATAAATTATTGTGGCATAACAAGTACAGATCAACTTAACTTTTCACCTTCCGTCAATCTTTAGTCAATACCCACTAGCTTGCACGATGGCCAACCATATGTACATTGAGTCAAATGCTTGCACCATGTCTTGATTGTACCCTAAGTGAACAAAAATGTACAACGCCGACTGCTGATGATTTTTGCAGCTTCCCAGAAACAACATGATTATTGACTTGACAATCAAGCCACACGGCATCCAATAAACACCTTAGGTCACGTGTATGAAGGTGCAGGGGTAGTTTTACCTCTAATAGCACCTACTGAAAAATGAGAATTTGAATAATTTGCGAGTGTAAGTGACATTTTTTCAAGTAAATAAAACTTATATTATCAATAAGATAACTCCAGCATCTGCCAGACAAATTTAAACTACGGAAAATAATATTGTATGCTATACTGTAACTTTCGCAGAATTTTCTGCTTGAATCTACCACTTCCAAACTGGTAGAACTAGGAAAGGATTTTCGAAGCTATTCACATCACAAATATATAAGGTTTTCATGTAACCAAATCCAGAAAACAGGCTAACCTATAGTTTTGAAGTAGAAATGTAGAGTGATTAAAAATCACACAAAAAAATGTTTTAAGAGATCATATCTACATTTAAAAGCTCACCAGCTTTAGCTGCCCAGCTTTGTGCGTGAGATGATAAATTCATGTGTTCCTTCAACTTCAGTTCACGTTCTTCACTTTTCTTTCTCTTGGCTGAAGAGCTTAAAGAACCTTCAACTGGGACGAGATAGAGCTTGTCAAACTCAGGAAAATAATATTAACTCAAACTTGGATGCGGAATCATGAAGACCAGGGAAAAGGATTTTGGAACATGGCATATATGGATACTAGTCATTAATTCATTTGATTGTCCACTTACTCTGTACCTTCAAAAAGGACCATGATAACAAATAAATAAATCAAGAGACAAACATCGACAAATTGGAGACAAATTATACTTGATATTTGGACATTAAAAAATCGGCACCAATAAATAAGATGAAAATATTACCCTCCGCTGAGAGAGAAGTAATTATAACAGTACTGCAGTACATGATAAACTTTAACTCTACAATGCTGCTATTGATACCTTGCCATTCCCATACAACCTTCGATTCACCCTTCACTAACTTTGGGTACTGATCCACGCGAGAATCTTCTTGAACTAATTCCTCAACCTATAAACAGGAAGACAATATAACTCTTGCATTGATTATCTAATTAAAGAGCATTGTAACTTATGCAAGTCATACGCATCTAGATCAGAAGCTTAATGGACAAGATGGGGAGAATAAAATCAACTTAACGGAATACTACTTGACCAAAACCATCAAAATTTCCATGCGGAGTATCCAGTTCAGGGATCAGACTCAACCATATTTTTATCATTAAATGCAGCAACAAAAAACATCCAAATTCAACAGTTAGAACACAAGTTCAGATGGGAGGGGGTGTATGGTTGTGGTAGGGCTTTGGGGTTGCGCTGCAAGTGTTAGCCATGCTGCCATGCCTAATTGGTAAGGGGACAGCTGGAGTTTCCCTTACCTTTTTATTTTAATTTATTACATAATCTTTCTCATTGATTTAGGAGCTTATTAATCCAAGCTCAAAAGGTGCAATCAAATGCAAAATAAAGAGAACTACAAACCAAACTAGTCCTACATAATGGAAAAAGGATAATGACCAAAACGTGCGACTCGGATATAACCATTTTCTATAAGAAAAAAGAAAAGGCAAAAGAACACAGAGAGAAAAAACAGACCACCTTGTTTTTTAAGAAAAAGATATTCAAATCAGATTATACAATCCATACATGGGATATTCCTTTTGATTATGTATTATATTCAACAAAAATAGATATTTACAGAAAAGTTTTAAAAATTAAAAGATATGTGAAACAAAGACAATTTCAAAGAATGATAGTTATACCTATCACAATAATTCCACCATATTTGATTACCTTTTTCCAGAGCAGTGTGTCTTTTCTTTCCTTAGGTGAGAGCAGATGATCTCGCAACCACGAGGCAACCACCCACGGTTCATCCCCACCACTTATACTCCTCGCAAGTAACACCTTCTCTTCAAGAACATTGCAAACCTAATACGTCATTAGCAGATTATTCAAAAGACTAGGCCTTTGTGCTTCAAGCAACCAGGAAAAACACTGTCTTACCCAAGTCTATATTACTTAGATTCAACAAATCTTCAACGCATAAATTAGAAACTTAAGAAATGACATTGTTCAGTTTCAATCTGTTAAGTATGCATTCTGATAGATAAAAATTTCAAGATTCCTTTAAATTCATAATCATTAATGGCAAATTTAAGTTCTATGCACTCTTGCTTCTAATCACATGACATGTCCAATCATTAATGCGTTCTGACAGATATAAATTTGGCAAATATATGTTCTATGCACTCTTGCTTCTAATCATATGAAATGTCCTCAACCTCATTTTCTCCCTTATCATTTCTCCAAATATTTCCAGCAGCCATTTTACTATTGAAACGTATTAATAATGAAGAAGCTAAAGTTAGCCTATAGAAGACACCAATCCACTGAAGTGGCATGTTGAGGATACTAATTATGAGGACATGTAACCTACAGCTTCGCAATATCTATTCGTCTCTTTTTTCAAAAAGATATTTAGGGATCTCTCTTGTTCAACTCTTGTTCATAGATCTTGAAACCATATCAATATCCATTTCCCAAAAAATCTATCTTAGATAGCGTCAACAATCAGTTAAGATCATTAGAACAACCATCTGAAAAACTCGAGGTTTCAGGAGGGATCAGTAAATCACTGAACCATAGCAGAGTGCCTTGTACTGTCATTAAGCATCTTATGCACAAAGCAGCACAAAGGTGTTGTGGCATCTAAAAAATGAACTAAAGAAGTGCCTATAATATTGAGCCTGTGTGTCTAATGAAAAAGGGTTTTATTCCTTTTCGATACGTAAACCCTCGAAGTCAGTTAAAACTTTCTATTCACTTCCTAAGCTTAAAACTATAGAAAAACAAAGAATAATAGTACCAGATTTAAATTCTTACTACAGTTTCAATTTACAGAATCATGGATGAGATTGATGTAGCAATATTATAATATCATTTGAAGTAGGAACTCTCATTATAATATCAGAAATTACATGAAAATAATGGACAAGAAAATAGTATATGAAGCTAATGTCTTTTTAGGTCAAAAGATATGAAGCCACTTAGTAATTGAACTGCATGCACATATCTTCTAATAACCTATTGCAGAAAATTCAAATGGAACTGTGGAAATAAGTTTTAAAAAGAAACAAGTTTACCTCAAGGTAAAGCTGTTCAGCTCTAACTGATAACCGGTGCTTTTTACGGACCTTTAACACAACTGATATGCATCCCAAAAGCTGTAAATCTCAACATGGTCAACAAGATTTCAACATGTCGATAACGTAACACAAGCTTTTAAAGCTGCATATTACTGTAGAATACCAATGCACAAGCTGGCACCAAAATGAAAACATTCTTGATAATCCACTTTAGGAGACGACAGGAAAGTGGTGTATAATGGTTCACAAGTAACTCTGGGCACTTGAACTCTTCAATCCTGAATGAAAGACGTGAGCATTTAAAAAGAATATTCAAGAAGTCAAACTACATGGAAGATTGTACAATGGAGTATTCCTCGACAAGAAAATGACAAATTACCCATGATTATTTGATCTTGTCTCCAATAAATTGTGTATGGTTGCCAGTGCTCTTTGCTTCGCATGCCTATACATAGCCTCATCCAGGCCATAACTATTCATCAATTCATACTCATCTAAAGTATTCCACAGTTCATCCTCCTGGACCTAAAAGATGAGTTTAACAAAACTAAGATTTCATTAACATATTTTATTCAGCTCTACACGTCTTACTTGTTACAGAGAAAAACTCTTTCATGCACGGGATAGATTTCATAAATCCGTCACAGAAGTTCAAAAGGATCCAAAGATCACAAACCCAATAAATTCCAGTCCCAACACACAACGATTGAGCATACTTTTCACATGCACGAACTTCTGCAAATTTCGACTGCAGTTACAACATTTGTTGATAGCATTAGAATAATAATATTAATTTCTTGAGTCGTTGTATGATTAAAGAAATGGAAATAAAAGGTTTATGACGCACTAGTTTCTTAGTTGCTTCATTAATATCTCCATCCTCAACACAAAACTTCCCATGCTTTCTATATCCACGAGCACATTCCAAGTTGCCATCACGACATTCTCCATTAGCCGGGCAAGGTTCACAGTAGTCTGAAGAGAGAGCAAAGACTAAGAGATAGTATAAAGCAATGTAGTGCTAGAATTTGGCAAACTGCTAAAGGACAGGAGATTTTGGAGAAACAACTCTTTTTAAAAGAAATGGCACAATATATATAATTCAATCGAATGAAAAAAAAAAGGAATAGAGAAAGAAAGAAAGAATCATCAGTTGCTGCTGTTGTTAGAATGTAATATGGTACACTATGAGGCAAGATATTCCAGGGAAGGAATAATCCTGACATACAACCAAATGTCTTCAGAAATTTCAAGTATAATTTGCATTAAAATATGAATGTGCAATAAGATTAACGACAATGTAAAGAACTTACATACAACCAGGATAATAATGATAACTAATTATTGATGAAGTAATTGTTTATCACGTGTGCTCGAATTAGCAAACAACCTTTAAATGATCCATAATCCACTAGCTAACTTTTCAAGAAAATTCAAAAACAAATATAACATGTAATATGAAACGAAAGTCATTTCATTCCATTAGGTTTCATACTCTTCTATTTATAACTGCTCGTAGTCCACCTTTTAGATTATTAATGTTAGTGCACCACCATTGAGAATCATGTTCCAGGTTATACCAAAGAAACATGATATGGGAGCTTTAATTTTGCCTTGAAAAGAATTCACAGACAATTAATTGAGAAAGAAATGTAAATTGAAAAATCCAATTAGTAAATACAAAAAAAAATAAATAAATAAAAAATCATAATGTCGCCACATAATGCCATAGGAAAGAACGAGAAATGAGCACGACGCCCAAAACAGTAACCTATCATGGCTAAGAAATTTCAACACACAGAAACAGGAAGCTAACTGAAAGCCAAATTCGATTAATTTAAGAGCGATAAACAAGAAAAAAAAAAAAAAACTTGAAACTGACCTGACAGGAAATCATCCAATTCAGAATTGCTATCACAGAAGGGTTTGACAGGGTGATTGAGAGAGACTGCAATGAATTTGCAGACCACCGCCACGGAAGCGGCGACGGCAAAAACTCCGATTAGCCGAACGAAATCGGCCTTGGAAGATGGAAACAACTTAAAGGATGGTTCCAGCGGGAACAAATTGCTAGATGTAGAGGAATATTTAGGGGTTTGAGGAGAGTTTCGATTCGGATTTCGTCTTTTCCTGGGGTTGGAAGCCATGATAATGGCTAATTGTGAGACTCTACAATGGATTCGCAACTCGTAAGTCCAAATTTACAACAACTTGATGAAAAGCTTCAAAAATTGTTTGAAGATTGACTCTGGACTTTGTTAAAGTTATAAAACATACGAACTTATTTGGCCGTACACGTTGAAATTATGTTCACATTCTTCTACTTATTTTCAACCACACATTCTTCAATAAAATAATATTTTCAATCACATCAATAATTTTTATTTCTTTTTCAACCACACACTCTATCAATCTATTATTTCAGAATACATTCTTCCAAGATAATGTGGATCAAACACACCCTTGAACTATAAAATTACCTAAAGCAAAGTTAACATTTTCTCGCATTTAAAATACATATTACACATGTTCAAAAAGTAAATTAAAATCAAACTCAAAGTCTACAATTAATCATAATCGTATAATTTATTAAATTCACAACTTTTCAATAACACATTGCAACATTTTTTATAAAATTTACTAAAAAAGAGCCTATTTTTATCTAAATCAGACAAAAGCTTAATATTATCGAGCAAATAATAAAGGCACCAAAATTGCATGTAAATTTATAAATAATCATAATAGATGACCTTTATGTAATTCCCAAAGGGTTAATTTCACAAACGGTCACTGAAGTTACGCGAAAATTACAAAACGGTCACTAAATTTCAAAACTTGCGGAAATGGTCACTAAAATTTCACGCGGTTTCAAAAACGGTCACTGAACTTAGTTTTAGGACTATTATATTTTAATTCAAACCTAAAGCGCCAAAACACGTGGACATAGAAGCTAGATGACTTCAAGTGCAAAATTCAACTTAAAATCCCCCAAACCCAAACCCAGACCACCACTTTTCGCACCACATTCCACCATTTTCCGGCACCAAAACCACCGGAACAACATACCAACTTGAAGACCTCGCTACCCTCTACGCAACCCAAGAATCGCCCCTATATTAGACTTTGGTGACCGGAATTCCGTCCCAAATTGGCCCTCTCGACAGCCGGCAGTTTTGTGCTGTGCGAGAGGCTCAATTTGGGACGAAATTCCACCACTTTCAGGCCACCAAAACCACCGGAACAACACCAACTTAAAGCCCTCGCTGCCCTCTACGCAACCCACCCAAGAACCGTCCCTAAAGCAGACGGTGGTGGCCGGAATTTCGTCCCAAATTGAGCCTCTCGCACAGACGACAGTTGTGTGCTGTGCGAGAGGCCTTCTTTGGGACGAACTTCCACCACTTTCCGGCTGCCAAAACCACCGGAAGAACGCACCACCTTTCAGCCCTCGCTGCCCTCTACGTAACCCACCTAAGAACCTCCCCTAACTCTAACCATGGTGGCCGGAAATTTCGTCCCAAAATGGGCCTCTCGCACAGTCGGCAGTTGCGAGTGCCCACTTTGGGACAAAATTCTGGCCACCATCGTTAGATTAGGGGCAATTCTTGGGTGGGTTGCGTAGAGGGAAGTGAGTGCTTTGAGGTGGTGTGTTGGTCCGGTGGTTTTGGTGGACGGAAAGTGGTGGAATTTCCTCCCAAATTGGGCTTCTCGCGCAGCACAAAACTGCCGGCTGTACGAGAGGGCCAATTTGGGACGAAATTCCGGCCACCACCGTCTGAGTTAGGGGCGGTTCTTGGATGGGTTGCGTAGAGGGCAGTGAGGGCTTCAAGGTGGTATGTTTCTCCGGTGGTTTTGATGTCCGGAAAGTGGTGGAATGGGGCGCGAAATGTGGTGGTCTGGGTTTGGGTTTGGGGATTTTAAGTTGAATTTTGCACTTGAAGTCATCCAGCTTCTATGTCCACGTGTTTCTGTGCTTTAGGTTTGAATTAAAACATAATAGTCCTAAAACTAAGTTCAGTGACCGTTTTTGAAACCGTGTGAAATTTCAGCGACCATTTCTGCAAGTTTTGAACTTTAGTGACCGTTTTGTAATTTTCACGTAACTTCAGTGACCGTTTGTGAAATTAACCCATTCCCAAAATGCATGTTGTTTTTGAAATATTGATAATATAGTCACTCTTACGCCTAAAAATGTCATCTTTATGTAATAGACCATGAGAGCTAGGTGCACAATTTTTATACAAAACGTGTAAGTCATCAAAACAAGCAAAGAAGCAAAATCTGTAGTGCATAAGATAAGATTTACACAAAAATATCTACGGCACACCCACCACTTATATCAATTTTTCAATCACAAAATTTTAATTAAACTTTTATCAAATTCTACTCAAAATCAAATGAGGGCTCTTGAGATTTTATTTTTTTCCTTTTATTTCATCCCTCATACGTGTGAGAGCATATGTGGATAGAGCATTAGTACGTAGGAATAGTAACGGGACAGGTAGGAGTCAGGGTAACCTCCCATGTCCCCAGGCAATTTCATGCCTCATTACCCATTTAAGGTTGGGTGGGGCCGGTTGGACTGCGTGATTGCCCCTTTACTATCCCGTTTAATTTTATTTTTTTTAGTTTTTAAATATTTATTTTATTTATTTTTAAAAGTTTAATTATTCAAATATATTTTGTAAACTAAGACTTTTATTATTTGTCATATTTTTTAGATAATCTTAGTTACCATATTTTATTAGAACTAAAGAAATTTGGTGGGATTTTCCATTTAAAATATTAGATAACGGGGCAGGTTAACCGTCCCGTCCTCGAGGAGGACCCCTGCGAGTATCGGGTAATTTTTTTTTTGTCATCCCTATTAATACGAGGCCGGAAACATTTTTTTCAGCCTCCCTTTTACAGTGTTATCAGAGTTACATTGCTCGTATAAAAAAATATTGTTTGATTTCTTTTAAGCAAATATGGTAGATGTATATTCGTCTTTGTCAAAGAAATCGAAGGCAACGTTCTTGCATCTGTGGTTGCCGCAATCTATTTGTTTCTATCAGTTTGTACATTAATACATGTGTATATAAAAAGCATATCTATCAATTTGTGTGCATTAATTTGTCAGTCATCTTGTACCTTTGCCATCTTCAATTATCTCAATTGTTTGTCTGTAATCATGAGCATGCCACTTCCAATTTGTGCCACCTATATCTATATTTGCCGAAATCAATTTATGTTTGAATTTTTTTCCTAATACATGTTTGATAATTAATTTTTATCACATCCTATCCGTATAATAATAAATATTTTTAACTTGATTAAATATTTTTAAATGTTACTCTGTAAATTTTAAATTGATAATATATCATGTTGTTGTTCTTGAAATAGCACAACATTATAATTAACATTTCAGACGAATATTATATCCTCCCGAAGACTGTGAATTATAATTTTCAATATTTCATGACAACGTTGATATATTGCTCTTAAAGAAGTAGTAATAACATGATTTCGATGTAGCACATTATAATTATCATTAATATTCTATTTAGATTTTATTTGCTCTCGAATAGCATAATAATATAAAATTTGACATAAATTACATTTTTACTCCTAAAGAGTAAATGCTTACGTAATTTATTACTCTAAACAATAATATATTAATATGTCTGAAAAGCATATTATTATCATTATTATTATCATTATTATTATTATTATTATTATTATTATTTTGGAACGAAATACGATTAAAATATTTAAATATTTTAGAAGAATATTGCAGAATTGTTTGAATCGATTAATACGAATCAATATTCCTAGAAAATATTGTGTTGATATGAAAGAAGCACAATTTTATATTTATTAATACTCTTCAAGAATATTATGTGGTTATTTTTTTAAAATCACAATTTAGACATCACAATGTAAATATTGTATTGAGCCACATTATAAATTTCATTCTCATTTTTGTACTCATTTTCAATAACGCATTTTTCAATAAAATAATATTTTTCATCACATCAATAACTTTTCATTTCTTTTCAACCACATATTCACCATCATATTACCAAAAAAAATATATTCTTTTCATTTTAATGTGCATCAAACAGGGGCTGATATTGGAGAACTGAAATTTTAATTAAATTGTTTCTAAGGAAACAACAATTTATGTACATCAATATTCTCGAAAAATATAATTTTGAGAGTCAATTTTTTTTTTTTTTTTTTGTGATTTGAAGGGATAAATTTACTATTACTAGTTATTTGTTTTCCGCTAAATAAAAGAGAAACCTACAAAATTTTTAATAGTGTTTCTTAATTAATAGATCACACCAAACGCTAGTGACTATTTTGATAATATTGTATTGAACTGGAAGATCAATAACACTTATAACCATCACTGAATCAATAATCATGTAAAATGAGAATTCAAATGGACATTTAGTAAAGAACCAGAAGATTCCTTCATACAATTAATTCCTATATGTTATTTGTTCTTTATTGAAAATAGGTCGTTGATAATCATTAGCTAAAATAGAGACTGAATTCCTTATATTTCAAAATTTTATTACAGGGTATATGGGGTCTCGTCACCCTCAACGTTGACCATCTAAATATTATTTGCATATAATAAATTTAATAAGTCTACTAAATGATTTCATGGTATTCGCAACCTGGAGTTTGAGGAATTGCTGTTCAAAGAGCAAAATTTTCAAATTATACAATCAATACAATATGTTTTGTTAATGTTAGTGAGACTAAATCTCAACATTGTAATAAACGTTAGTTTGGTAACACTATTATTTTTGAAGTGCCTCCAAATTAATTTATAAATCGTTGCTGCTGAGAACAAAGTGCTTTCCAGTTTTGTCTAAGAAATGCTATTGTGCATCAAGTTAACATCATAATTCTCCCCATTATAGTTGATTTGTGGTTGGAGTTTGATTTCTTCATCTAATTATTTGATCATGCAATATATGTACAATTAATCCATCACATTGAATTGATATGAAAAGTAAAGCATGTTGAGGATAAATACGTAGTTTGAACTCTTATACAATATCTTAAGTCCTAAGGGTGATATTTTATAATGCAAAATGTCAATTTGATTGGACAATTTTCTCTTCATTAGGGGATGAATTGAGAAGCCGAAAATAATGTATAAATGCATCATTATCTAAATTCTCACAAAAGACAATTCGAACCATAAGTTCAAAATGTAATTTATTTAAATGTATTTACTGATCAAAGAAATCAACAATATCTCACGTATCAAATTTAAATACTCCAACTCGAATTAACGACTTAGAGGACAATTAGTTAATATTATATTTGATAAATTAAGGCACGCCTAAAATGTAATGTTGTTCGATTCTAATACAAAAATCTTAAAACGAAAATGGAGCAATTAAAAAAGACGGTTCCCATTAAGGAGGCATATACTCTTAATAAGTATTTAGATATAGGAAAATATAAAATTTCAGAAAAGATTCAAATACCTGATATGTTAAAAATTGAAATAACTCTATAAATTATGTTGTTATGCAAAAGAAATAAATAAAAAAAGAAAATAGTTGTCGACAACACTTTTGTACATGATGTATAGCATCAAATATGAATAGCGAGTATTCAAAATAAATTCGTCAAATTACATCAATTGATGCCAAATAAATGGATGAGATCCTAGCAAAATTTAATTTACTAAAGTAACCTGAAGTTTCTGGATTTACAGTTCGAACACCTAAATGTATATACTTACACGAAATGGAAATAGAAAAAGTAAAATCGTAATGTGAAATGTACAACTCTTTACATGATGATTTTTTTTTAAAACTTTTGTTAAATAGATTAATTATCATGTGATGGATGTAATTACAGATTTCTATTTTATTAGTATGATAATACATGAAATTTGATATGCATATAATAAATTTGATTATAAAAAACTCATCTAGCATGACTGTTAATGTTATCTTAAAAAATTTAATATACCTGAAGCATATAATTTAAGTAATATTATCATGAGGTGAGTGAATATGTGCTATACTCTTTTTCTCTGGATCAAAGTTTTGTTCTATTATGTTTTTCTGACAAGGTTTTTAATGTGACAACTTTTATGACTTATTCAAATAAACAATGTAAAAAGATTTAACGAGACACATTTTTTGTGTAATGAATGTTCATAATTTACAAGACATTTATCCTCAAAATAATACTCAATGTGAAGAAATCAACTTGAGCTTTTTTTTTTTTTTTTCAAATTACTATGTTACTACAGTCATCAAAGGTTGATAAATATCTCATAAGAAGACGATGTTATTTGAAGCCTATGTAAGACAACATGAGACACACTTCACCAAAAATTGTAATATTAAAAATATTGATGTACAAGATAATAATGAATCAATACAAATATTGAAATCATGGAGAGCAGCCATATTATTTTTCCTTCGATCACGTTTTGTTCTACTGAATTTTCTTGACAAAATTTTAACGAGACTGATAATTTGCAATTTATCATTCAACGAGGAGTATTGTAAATAATATTTTATTAGTGAATGACAATTATTCTCATATAGCCATATTTTTTATTCCATTGTATCACTAATTCTTTACTATAAATATAGGAATTTGATTCTTAATAAAACGCACAATTTTATTGACCTATCTGCATCAGTGTTGGTCCAAAAAAATGAACCAGCAGTAGTAAATTCCAGAACAATTCTGCATCAGCCCATCACACGATTTGTCCTTCGGACCCAAATTCTAACCCGTATAACAACCCGTCATAGCCCGCCCCATTAGTTGAAATTTTTTACCAAACTCTAGAATGCTCACCTCATTGATACGCGTTGATTATCGTCGAAATGGATAAATACACAACATGTGTTGGCTAAGGGGTCCCGTAAAAATAAATGAATAAATAAATAAAATTTGCCAAGACACGGGGAGTCATTTAAATTTATCCTTAAATAACATTTTACGAACAAGTTCTATTAAAAAAGACAACATGATTGGCTAACATGATCTTCAAATAACATTTTTGCATGATTGGAAAGGCTATATTTTTATTCATAAATAAAAGAATTGTCTTTGAAAAAAAAAAAAAACGCAGGTAGATGTTACTTTTTAAAAATACACGATAACCATACAGGATCGTAATTTGTATAACTTAACACGCATAAAATTGTATCATCGTAGGTCCCACATTAACCTTGGTAGTGATACATGACTTTGGAGGTGTCAATTGTTTATAGCATTAAATCAAATCTTTTATTAAATTTAAATATTATTAATATAATATTTTAAATTTAAACCTATTAATTAATTAAATATATGTAGTAATTGGACGTTTTTCCAATTGTTGACACATTGCGTTAGTCCAAATATCAAACTTGTTTACTCGTCACATCATTCAAACTATACACGTAAGGATACATTATTCCATTAATAAGCAATTTAATATCGTAAAGGTAAATTATGTGGTATTTACTTAACATCAATATATAGAGGGATATATCATTAATAAACAAATTAATATTGTAAAGGTGAATTATATGGCATTTATATAAATATCTACTTTCCTTTATTCGTTATTTTTATTTCAATATTATGTACAACATATTTCACTAAGCATATAAACGTTTTGTTTTGACACTTTAGAGACACTTATGATCCGTTTGATATGCAAATGTGAAAATGAATTCTAATTTTATGTTAATTATAAAATAAAAACCCACTAAACCTATAGGAATTCGTTTTCCATAATAAAAAACGAAAATACAGTTTAAAGTGGTTGTACCTTGGAATTCGGTTTCCATTTTCACGTTGCAATCAAAAGGCCAAAATGAAATTAGTTTTTTTCAGATGTGACATTTTCCTTAGAATTCATTGCAATCAAACATGGTCTTACACTAAAAGCACAATTATAAGAGATTAGATAACTCATTGATTTTGCCAGGCTTGAAATGAAAAATGACCTTCTCACTAGCTTATGTATTTGGTTGTAGTTCAAGTACTCATTCTTTATTATAGAAGCATGGTGTGATTAATACACGTCCAACTTAAAGCATCTTCAAATCAAAAGACTCACTATTTTTAATGAGTATATTATGCAATTTTGAGAATATTTATAAATTTAAAGAGTAAAACTTTTTAAATACTTCAACAATCTTTTTATCTTTAACACTCAATTTTTATATGACCAAATATGTAATTATTACTTATTTTATTTACACCAACTTCCCTTCAAATTATTGCTCCCTCCGTCCCATAAAGATAGTCCCGTTTCCCTTTTGGATCTGTCCCAAATTATAATCTTTTTTCTTATCTGAGAGTGTAGTTAATATATTAGTTTCTTAATATATTCCTATTTAATGTACTTTATTATTACAAATATAAATCATTTCATTATTCAATAGCAATTGGAACAATAAACTAAAAAAAAAAAATCATCTTCTATGACATTCATTTATTTGTATTGGATGGGTTTGAAATGTTAATTATCTTGATTCTTGCATCAAATAATGAATATTGCTAGGAATAATTTAATTACCTTGAATGTTACATGCATAATTCAATAACCTTAAATATTGATTACATTAATGAAAGGATGTATATACTAGAAAAAATAATATTAAAATTTATTACTTCAACTGTATTAATTAAATTTTCTTAATTTGTGTGAAAAAAGAAATATGATTACCTTTATGGGACTGAGGGATTTCCCTCCATTTTCTTCGCATACTATTTAGTTGGCTCAATGTATAGGAACATTGAGAATTTGACTATTTTGAGCATTCAATTATAAAATTTGGAAAGTCAAATTCACCCTCTAATTTAAAATTTTAATTTGAAGAGTCTCTTAAAGCATAATTTTAAGATTTGTGTTTAAAATAGAGAGCATTTCACTTTTAAATAATCTCTTTAAAGATGCTTTTAAATACAAATATTTTGAAACTGATTTTACTTGCATTTATATACATATCACCTAATTTATTATAGAAACATGGCGCAACTCATGGTTTCCATCTTCCACCCTCCAAATGAATAACAGGTCTTAATTCCTTTGAACACATAAAAAAGTAAAAATAAATAATTCTATTAGAGCCTCATTTTTTGGAAAGAATTTATTTTGTAATACTGATTTTTTTTTTTTTTTGAAAATGTAGGAAAAATTTGTGAATTTACTGACAAAATTATTTTATAAAAAAAATGTTTAGTTAAAAATAAATTTATAAAAAAAATGAATTTATAGATAATGTGACTCAAAGGGTCAGTGGCAATTCTGGAAATTAAGGCAAGAGTTCTATATCATTAAAGTGGACAGCTCAAGCCTCAAATATGCTAATGTGCATGACTTTTTAGCTCCCATGTCGGGCTCCCTGAGACTCCCATGTTTGGCTAAGCTTATTTTAACTAAATCTGCTTACAAGTAAAAAAGCATCAATGCCATATCTCGACCATGATCATCCGTGTTTAATTTAAGATCACCCTTAGGTGGTGCCTTTCAACTGATTGCTCACTAATATTAGACTCATTTATGACATTATACTCGCATAAGCTAATTCCACTCAAAATCATTTTCTTTTCCACTAGAGCATACATAATAGACCACAAATCGACTCAAACACTTCCCTATGCACCCATAAAAAGATACTTGATAATGCATTGTCACACTACATCGTGTTACACCTGTTTACAAACTTTTATACCCTTATTTCTGACTGCTGCACAATAAAAAAAATGTGATCATCAATTATAGGTTACCCTAGAAGCCGTGCGTTGATGTCACCATGCATTCTTCCAAAAAACTATAATTGGAAGGCAATATGTAATGGAACAATCGCCACATAATCACCTTAATCCCATCTTCCAACTGTCACAACATCTTCCACCAATGAGCTAAAGGCACAATATTCTGTCCCTAACCGCTTCTCTTATATTTCATCAACGGTTTATATTGCCTTATTTTTCACAATGCCAAATAATCCGGTCCACCCTTGCGTTAAACCCTTATGGAATTATTATCACCGCCTCACGCATCAACCAGTAGTGGCAAATTATTCAATCGGGCCATGTAGCACTTGTAAATGGATGAAAAGTTATTGATCTAGGTAGCCACGAGTATTTTTGTAATTCTCGCCATGGCATCTAGAACTCTATCTCATATGTTCTTAATAATAAAAGTTACTCTTTTCAAAAGATAAAAATAGTCAATTGTTTCTAAGAAACCACTGAAAATTTTGACCATAGATAAGAGCTATTCTATGAAAATTAATTTCTTACTTGAAATGAGAAAAAAAAAAAGAGCCAAAAATGCTACAAACACCTCCATTGTTCACTCCCAAGCCCCATACCCTGCAAAAAGAAATCTGTATCTCTACATTTTTATACTCAACTGCAGAGTACAGATACAAAAATAACCCAAAAAAGGATTTTCAAACCAAAAATAGAAAAATAAAAAATAAAAGTTAAGGGCCCATTGTCATCGCCATCATCTCACCGTTCCCCACCACTATTCTCCATTCTCAAATGTTAAATTGTTTAATTTTTTGTTCTTAATTTGCAGAGCTTAAGAAAAGAAAAGGGAATCAGTCAATCTTGAGTGAGAAAGAGAGACCAGACGCTGACTGAATAGATTTGCTTTCACTATAATTAAGATTGGCAAAAAAGAGAGCGTAGAATTTCACAATTGAATCCTGACCCTATTCTGAGATTCAACTGAATTTCCTGCTCTTGGTCAGTCTCTGTCGCCCTTTCACTTTCTATGTATTTATATACTTTTTTTGCGCGAGATTTAGAAGGTGGTTTGCAATAGTACACGCGCATGTGTTTAAGCAGTGATTGATTTTGTTTATGTTTTTGTTTTAATCTGCATTTCCTGTACAGACGGATATCTCACTTTGTCATTGTATATCTCATTTCCAGCTTTTCTTTTATTTTCTAAAGTTATAGAACGAATTTTTTGAAGTTATGTTGAAATTTCTTATTTTAGTCAAGTTTGGTTGAACTAGGTCAATTCTTCAGCACCTAAAATTCTAGAATTGGTGGAAAAAGTATAGCCTTATAGTTTTTATTTTCTTGAGCTCAGATTAATACTCGGTTATAAATTTCTGCCTACAGGAAATTTTTCACGTGCTGGATAATGATGTGGCACTATTTATGAATAGTTCTTTTTGTGATATATGAGCATTAGAAAAATAGTGGCATAATTTGAAGATTGCCTCTTGTGGCCTGATCCAACTTTGGCTCTACCGATCCTACTAAGTTCAGTGGTACTTTGATACTTATAGCAGTTCTGCCAAGTTGATGTTTGAATGTTGAAGCATATTGTTTTGGCAGACGATGATGCTTTTAGTGAAAATTCAACATCACATTTACTGTTGCATTTTGTTGGGATATCTTTTAACGTGTGTGATCTCTCATAGCACGGGCTTGAACAGAAGTGGCTCCTCTATGTTAGGTGAAGGATTAAATCATCATCATTCGGGAACATTTTCAATCGATGGAACTCAAACCAGTGCCAGTGGTCGACTTCAAGAAACAAGATTCTCAAACCAGACAGCTGATTTTGCTTCTTGTGAGGACTTGGAGGGCGTTGGTTCATTTGATACTACCTGTTTGCTCAGTTCAAACCTGCGTATAAATACTGACATTTATGTAGTTGGTGCCGGGAACTTGGAGATACTTCCTTATATATCAATTGTTTGTCCGGTAGAAGGCTGTACAATAAGTTTCAATATATCTGGCACTGTTAAAGTTGGCCAAAATGCTGCTATAGTTTCTGGAACTGTTATTTTTTCTGCTGTCAGTCTGATTATGGGACCTAATTCTTCTATAAATACGACAGCCTTGGGGGGAACACCACCTTCTCAAACTAGTGGGACGCCTGTTGGCAACGATGGAGCTGGTGGAGGGCATGGTGGCCGTGGTGCTTCCTGTCTGAAAACTAATCGTACAAATAATTGGGGTGGTGATGCCTATTCATGGTCAACTTTGTCTAGTCCATGGGCTTATGGTAGCAAGGGTGGTGGCGCATCTGATATACACAAGTATGGGGGTAATGGAGGTGGGCGTGTTTTGCTTGATGTAAAGGATGTTCTTTATATAAATGGATCTGTTTCTGCAGAAGGTGGAGATGGAGGATCACTTGGGGGCGGGGGATCTGGTGGAAGCATCATTATGAAAGCTCAGAATCTGTGAGAAAATTTCCTTCTTAAACTACATATATTTCATGTTATTTCCGTTTCTCGTGCATATTCGTGATATGCTTCTACATGTCTTTCTAATATAAATGCCGAATCAATAACATACCACTTTTCACTGTGGAAAAAAGACCTTTTCAGACATCACGAATACACCCATTTTATGGTGTCAAAATTATGCAGCTTGATAAATTCATAGCTCATAACCTTTCAATATGCAATTTTGATACATGCTATTGCTCGTGTTCTTAGATGTTGTACTCTGAAAAGATGCATTCCTTTGTACCGTTTCGTACATAAAAAATTTGGAAAGCAAGTGAAAATAAACTAACTAAATCACTTTGGTACTTTCTTTGTAAGATCTTCTACAAGAATGATTCACTTCTAACTAAAACTGACTGAAAGATATATATTCGTGTTGAAAAGATCTTAGGTGGTGGCCTAACAACCCTGCCTAGACATTGATAGTATTTCTGGATTAAAAAAAAAAAAGGCTTTAAGGGAGCTGAACGGGACATAGTGGGGGATAGGAAGTGGGATGATAGAAATTTGATGGCCGAGAGAAAGGCACCTGGATTTCCTATGGCTCTTTTCTTTTTCACATTTATTGTGATTTATTGAATGATCATTTGATAAATTTTGTAGAGTTAGTATCCTAGTGATTTTCTTGAGAGGAGTATTGTGTTTATTTTCTTACCGTTATTCCTACCTTTTTTTCTAAGAAGATAAGGTTTTTCACCTGATTATCCTTGGGACTAGTTCGAATTAAGTTTTCTCCAGAATTTTATCCTATATGGGTTCTTTTTGGTGCTTGGAGAAACAATAATAAAAAATTGAAGTACTTTTATTTGAGGGAGCCAACTATTTGCTACGTTGATTGTTAGTGACAATGTTAAACCACCTTATCTAAAATATTAACCATTAGAGAGGGAACTTTTAATTAATTAAAATTTTGACTTCAACACCCAACATCTTTCTTTGCTGTCATTTCTATTTTGTTTCAGAGGTATTCTTTTGCATGACTGTAGGAGTTCAAATAGGCACTCAATGGAATCGTTTTGTTTACCTTATTTTCTGCGTGTTAATACTTGACCAAGAAGCTTATATGTCCTTGTAAATAGAGCTGACTGCTGAATTAGTTTATAGTCTATTAACTTTCTCGTGTCTTGCTAACCATTTAGCTAGATACAGCTTTCTAGCATTCCATTCTTCTACGCCGTAGTTTCATTGGAATGTTGCAGTAGTTTATTAAGTACAATCTAACTGTCAGCGATGTGTTTTGACTGCACAGGAAGGGATTTGGTATCATAAGTGCAGCTGGTGGGAGGGGATGGGGCGGAGGTGGAGGCGGAAGGGTCTCTTTGAACTGTCACAGCAAGCAAGAAGACTTGAAAGTCATCGTGCATGGTTTGTACTTATAACCTGTTCCTGACAATTCTTAGTTAATAACCCCATAGCATAGTCAACTGCTAAATGTCATTCTTCTGTAAGAATCACGGCTTCTATATTCTAAGTTGTAGCTTTAACTTTCATACCTGCGGGAAATAATCTTCAAAACCTAACAACATGTAAATTGATTCTTTCTCATTCCCGGTATAGTATCTCTAATTTACATTTTACCTATATGCTTGAAAATCATTGAACTTTTTTATTGGGCTGGTACCTTATCTAACTTACCCATGGGGCCCACTTGTGTTACTGTCTAACTAGAGATAGGTGGCTAATGTATCAAATTGGTTCATATACTGTTTTGACAAAGTCCTTTTGTGGTATACGTAGTTATGTACATCTTTATGTGGAGAACAAAATTCAGAAACAAGGATTCATTTTTTTTTTTTGCTAAAATTATAAGTTGATAGAAATGAGCACTCAATAAGTGGGTGGTACAGTAGTACTTATGGGTCTTTCAAAACGTGTGGTTAAAATCCATATTTGACTTTGAAAATGAACTTTTAGGGAAAAAAAAAAAAAAGAATGAGAAACAGAGGCAAGACACATAAAAGTTCTTATTACAGCAAAATGCTCGATCCACCTACAAAGGCTATCCAAAGAAAATTTTAAGCCGAACCATTCTCAAGACCCAAAACCATCTAAACGAAATAAGTTGGCGACATCTCCATTACAATCTTTGACGAATGACAATTTAACACTAATAAACCCCTAAAATTGGAAAACGTGTAGCATTCTATCGTTTTATTATTCTAAATTGTGAATACTGTTTTTGTTTCTTACTTGAAACTTTTTCTTCTCCATCTTGCTCATTCTCCCATAATGAATGAAGCATTCCAGTCTCCTAAATTGATCTCTGTCTGGTACAGATCCTTTCATACTGTTGTGCTTCTCTCTCTCCTATCAAATCTTCATACAGAATTAATAGTCATGTGCTTTACTCCTCTGTTCTGTCGAAGTGAAAATACTCTCAGTTCTCCCAACTTCTCATCTCCTATATATGCCCCCAGATTGTTAACAATTCCTCTTCTAAGACCAAGAAAACGAGCTGTGGTTTTTTGTATGAAACCAAAGCCATGTTCTTTCTTATATCCCCTCGCAACTGAACCTCGATCATTATTTTCCAATTGAAAAATCTACACCTGTTCTTTGAGTGCTACTGTGGACCAAGGACTTTGTATAATAATTCCTCTCCCTCACCAAATTTCCATTTACTTTTGATGAATCCTTGGAAGTTAGAACACCTTGTTTAGTCACGTGGGGATAGACTTGTATATATTTCTTTTCTTTTTCAAGTTTTAGACATGTGGAGGCCACTATGGCACCTTTAGGAACACGTTAACGACACTCTGAGACACCCCAAAGATACTATTAGAATCAAAAGGTAGTCGTGAAAACTAAATGAACTATACTATGATGAACATTTAGGTTCAGAGGTGAAAAATGAGAATGATCAACAATGCCCTTTTGATAACCTTTATCATTGTTCAACTATTTTTAATGCGCTTTATTGAATTCCATAAGAAATTCCTTGTGATCTTATCAATAATCCTATTAAAATCAAGTAAGCTACTCATTTAATTCCTTGTATGAGCTGTATTTCAATCGTGTCTCTGTGCTTAAGTTTTTCAATTATGTCAACCACAAAAAATAGTTGGACAATCTTTTAAGACTAATCACTGGTGTGGTGTGCTATTTATTTTTTGAAAAATGCTATCCATGTGCGTGTCTAATGCTCCTTTGGACCAAATCTAGTTATTGTCTTTTCTTAGATGGATCTCTTCATATCTATGAACTCTAGACTATCAGATTGAGGATTGGTAATCAACTTATCCAATGGTGTGTCAATGTGGAAAACTTAATTGAGGGATCCCTTGAACTGGAAAATTGCAAATTACATCTTAAATCACTATGCATCAATAGCTTTCAATTTCATGTTTTTCTCAATTCTAATTTGTTTGGGGCTCATATATGTGTGTGCGTGTGTAATTCTTATCCCTTCAAAATAGAGATTTCTGGTGCAGTCATCCTTGGTGGAGATGTGTTGGATAGAATTAGGTCTATTGACTTCTGAATGTAATTATCGACAAAGAAGGTCACAGCTTCTGTACGCTGTTGTATGAATACAAAAAGGAAGCCTGATACTAAGAATCAGGAAGACAAGTTACTTTTTCTATGAGTTTGAGAGAAGCGACTGTAAATAAGTTGAAGATTAGGTTTGCTTGTTCTCTAACACCATTTGTATTGCATGGGGACCATACTGAAAATTGTTCAAACCTTTGGTTCACTTTCTTTCTTTCCTTCAGATAACGTTTTTCTGCTCTGAAATGTTATAAACCAGGACACAAAAAGAGTACACCAAATTTATATGTTGTTTGAGACATTACAATTAACATAGATATGCATGCATTGTATTGTTTATCTGAATCTAATGTTCACGAGAAGTTTAGGACAGATTTTTATATAAAACCCCAGTTTCTGGAAATACGTAACAGTGGATAAACAAAATTTCTAAAAGAATTACTTATCTTTTTATAGGTTTCTGACAGGTTCAATTACCCCGATACATTTGTATTGAGCTACATGATCTGTATTTACTGTGGCAGGTGGGTGGAGTATTGGCTGTTCTTGGAATGCTGGAGCGGCCGGTACTTACTTCGATGCATATGTACTGAGTTTACGAGTTGGCAATGACAATATAACAACAGAAACAGAAACTCCTCTGCTGTATTTCTCTACTAGTCCGCTGTGGACAAATGTCTATGTGGAGAACAACGCTAAAGTTCTAGTGCCTCTGCTTTGGACAAGAGTTCAGGTCTTCAATCATACCCTTTTTTGATATATTTGGATGTTTGGAGATTGTGTGTCTGTACAAGAAAATCAGATATTCTCTACTGAAGAATTTGGCATTGGTCTCTTAAATGATACATTTGGATCATATCACATTTGGCATTGGTCTCTTATATGGTACATTTGGATCATATCACTTCATTCATGCATACATAAATATATGATAACGGTAAATCATCAGATTAAGCCCCTGTTTGGTGAGGATTAAAATCAAATTTTTAATAAATTTTGGTAAAAGTTGATGAAATGTGTGGGTCTTATGAAATGTGTGGTTAAAATTAATTGTTGCTTTTGACTTAGATTAAAATCTGGATTATAATTTCCACCAAATAGGGGCCAAGTAATTATCCATTTTAGACACCATTTTGTTGTAATTAACTAATATTCCTTTCCGGGAACATGTAGGACCTTTTTTATTTAACTAATAATCCCTTTCCGTAACATGTTGATAATCTCTCTCTCTCTCTCTCTCTCTTGCTTGCTTTGGTTGCTAAGGGTAAGTTGTTTCTTTTTGGAGACTAAAAGAGTTACAATACAATGTCAATAAGTAATAGGAATATAGACTACAGGAGAAAAAAGCTTTACTAATTTAATATGATAGTAGGAATTGTTAATGAATAATGGGATGCTAGAAATGCAACACCATTTTAAGCTTTTAATACAGTAAGGAATTCTTGAATGAATTCATATCAAACCAAATGGGATGTGCCTTATATTTCGTTTTTGCTTTGTTCCAAATCATTGTCCTTTTTTCCAGAATCTTCTTTATTGCTATTTTTATTGTTAAATATTATTTTATTTTGTTCATCTGAAGTTAGGAGACCCTTCCAAATTCCACTCCTTGCCAATAAAAGGTTTATAACCTGTACAGTTTTCAACCTGTACCCTGAAAGGACTTGAGACCTTGAAAGGGCACTCAAGTCATGCCAAGACATTCTACTAGGAGGACACCTGCATTACATGCTCTTCGGCCATAATGTAAAATGTACCTGTCTCACTTGGACCTCATGTACCAATCGACCCCCACCACCAAGACTTTAATAAACCTATGTATAAACACACCATCGCCATCAGCTTAACAACCATCAATTCCTTTAAACTGAAAGAGACCAAGATTAGAGAACCTGTCAAGGAGTAAGAATAGAGAGAACAAATGGGAAAAGCGAGGGAGAAAAATAAAAGCAATGAACAGAAAAGTATAAAGAGAGTGGAGAGAAGGAGGACTAGCAACTGCAAAATCTTGCAGAAGAAAATGGAGAATGGATAAATTAAGGTCTGTTCTCTTTACCATTTTCAAGCTTTTTCTATTTTTGATTTTCAAAAATAGTGAAAACGTGTTCTCTTTCTCATTTTTGAATACGCGTTTTTGAAAACAAGTTAAAAATTTACAAAAAAAAAACTCAAAACGACAAATTGGGTGTTTTCAGTTATAATCAAGTCAAAATTTTCAAAACGCGTTTTGCGTGTTTTCAAAACAAATTTTCAAAATGAAAAAAAAAAAAATACATTTTCAACAATCTCAAAATAGACACTCAAAACACAAATTGAATTCAAAACTCAAATACAAAGAGAACAATCCCTAAAAGAAACAATAAAAATATAAGGGGAATTTACTTGTTCACATGTCTGGTTTCTTAACTAGTGTGGGCCCTGTGTACCGTCACGTTTCTCTGTTCCAGAAACAACCTTCTATAGCTGATTTTAGCTCAGATCAGTCCTATTCTGGGACCGAGACGCTCTGTGCCAGTTTCAAACTGAAACAAACTAGTTTCCCTCCCTGCTGTTAACAAACTATTATTTTCCAAACAATAGCTTTGGTACTCAGCTTATCCCATTGTAAAATTACTGGAGAAATCAGTATCATAAAGTACTTCTGATGACAATTACCAGAACAATCTTTAGAGTACAAAACTAGGAAGCAACTCCAATAATCCAGCAAACTCATCCATTTAGGTACTGAGTGTTCATCAGTCCGCAGGAAGAATGTTTGATAAATGATGCCATGGAAAAGCTTTGAAAAGAGATGAAAAGGAACATCCCTACGAAACCTGTTCATCTAAGAGTAAGTAAGATGATAGCTGATGATACATGCTGAGTGTGTAATTATGATATGGATAATAAGCGATGGACGTTGGCAGAGCATTGCTGTTACTTCAATAAAGTTGGTGTGCAGTCTTCAGTTTTCTACCATAAAAATTTAAAATTCTCTACTTAAATCATGAACATCGTTACTAAATTATGACTTTTGACTTCTGAGTTTGTGAGTCCTTTGCCATGTATGGTCTTTGATAATTATCATGAAACTTTCTGTTATAAAGGTGAGAGGCCAGATAAGTTTGTATTGTCGAAGCAGTATTGTCTTCGGATTGTCCCAGTTCCCAGAATCAGAGTTTGAACTTGTCGCAGAGGAACTTCTAATGAGTGATTCCACAATACAGGTATAACATTTGCTTGTCATGCTTGATTTCTCTTTCGTATGCAAGTGTGTGCTAGTTTCTTGTTTTAGTCTTTACCAGTGCGGACAGAAGTTACAGATTGCACTTGCAAATAATTTCTTGGCTTAGGGATCTGCAATGTTTGTTTTTTTATGACAAACTTAATCATTTTTCTTAAGTTCTGACTGAGCACAACAATTGATGACGTCAGAATCTGAAAGAAGAATCTTACAAAATTCTCTGTGTCATGCATATAAATAAATAAGTTGCACAGTAAAATAGAAAGACAAATTCACTTGATATAAGGACTAGAAGATTGATATGATAGCTTTTTTGCTTAATTACATGTAGAGTTGAATGTGGTAAACTGAATCAGTAGCCAGCCCTAGCAATTTAAAGTAAAGAATATCACAGGGCCAAAATCCCATATACAAGGTATATACATAAATTAAATTTAACCCTGCTGTCTTTACAATATCCCCTCAAAGAAAGACATTTAATATTGTATACAAAAAAGGATGACGACAAACTTTTGACCAAATCATCTTTATTGAAGAATTCCTTGCATTATTACCTTATACAACTTTGATATCAGTCTAAATATGGTAGATGTAATGAACTTAAATATGCTAAATACAATTATATATTTTATTATGTTAAGTCATAATTTTCGTGATTTTTGTCAATCTTCATGATCTCCGTCGATGTTATTGACATCCCCTTCAAATTGATGCTGGATGATCAAGAAGTTTCAATTTGTTGAATAGTGTAGTGTAGTGTACAAAAGAACTCAAAATGCCCAACTCCAATGGACAATCCAAAAATAACAACATGCATGGCTACAATCTACTCTTTTAAAATAAGCTCCATTGGACCACCCACAAAAGAATTCAATGCACCGAAGAGTCACATGATGACAAAACTTCTATCAATCGTGGACTACCACAAGAGTCTTACGTTGACCAGAATTTTGTCAACCGTGGACCACCACAAGAATCACACATTGACAAAAAATCTATCAACCGTGGACCTACCACAAGAAACCCACACCTGAGAAGTTGAGTTATGCCCAAAGAAAATCGAGGATTCAATATAAAGCCTACGAGGTAGGCTCTGATACCATGACAAACTTTTGACTGAATCATTTTTCCTTGAGGGATTCATTGCATTATATAAGAAGAGTATTACTTTATACAACTATGATATTAATCTAATATGGTAGATGTAATCAACTTAAATATTCGAAACCCTTGTTTGATTCCCATTATTTTCAAAATACATTTTTCTCTCTCTTCTTTTTAACCACATATTATTCAATAAAATAATATTCCACACAATCCCAAAACTTTTTCTTATTTTTTAACCACATTTTCCATCAATCTACCATTCAAAAATGCATTTTTTTGCCAAATAATAGGGCCAGAACAAGGGCTAAATATAATTATATGCATAATTATGTTCAGCCATAATATTAGTCAATCTCCATAAAATCTGTCGATCTCATTGACATTCATTTCCCCAAAAATTAAAGAAATTGCCAAAGCAAATGGGTGTTATAATATTATTGAATTCTTTCATGCCTGCGACATAGTTTCGAGACGTTGACAAAACCGTTCATATATAGATGCCAAATTGGATGAAAATTTAATCTCTCAATGTCAAATAAACTAATTATTTGACATCCAAAGTTCATATTATCACTGTATCTGTTCATTATAGGCATTTAAGCTCTAAATTTTTTATGGAAAATGACTGCTCTTAGTGTTGGACGTCTTATTTAGTGCTTAACCTGGTTCAAGGTCCAATTTATGATGACAATGAATTACTTTTCATAGGTTTGATGTAATAATTTTGTATACTTCACTTATTTAGGTATTCATATCTTTTGTAGTTTTCTGAATTGAAAGTAACCTATTATAGGCAACTAGTTTCCCTAGTATGACTTCCTTTTTGTAACAGTATTTTCTTTTATTTGTCTAACAGAATAAACATAGTTTTATTTACCTTCTTTCTTAAAACTCACTCAAATTTCTTTGTCATTCGACTTGCTGTTTTAAAAAATTGTCTTTTCTGATGTTCCTTTGCGTCAATTTGATATTTATTGTCCATGCTCGAATTCTAAGAGTATTGTTTGACAATGCATATTTCATAGATATTTTACTAGAAATATTTATGTAATTTTACAGACAAGCACACTTTAAAAATTATTGTTACAGTAAATGAGGATGTGGCTTGGCATATCTAATTGGAGAGACATTTTAGTGAAAATTTTCATGGTTGGAACACAAAATGTGGTTAACTTGTGTCTCTTTTTGGTCTATTTATATCTTTTTGTTAACCAAAGGGTGTTCAGGTATTTGGAAAGTGATGGCGCTAACACCTCTAAAAAATTACTATCACTGTTACTACTATTGCATTGCCTTGGAATTATGCCTTTAAATGACTTTTTCTCTTTGTCGCCTTATTGACCTTATGATTGAATATCAACATATATCATCTTTATAATTTTGAAACTGTGTCTCTACTCCATTCATAGTCTCAAGTAATCTTTTGTTATTATGAAGGTTTATGGTGCTTTTAGAGTAGCTGTCAAAATGTTACTCATGTTAAACTCCCAAATCCAAGTTGATGGTGGCGAAAATACCATTGTTGCTACCTCTGTTCTTGAAGTCAGGAATCTTGTTGTTCTTAAGGTAATGATCAAACAATTGTTTTATACAATGGAAATTCTGTCTATTTCAGGTGCTTGTGGATTATGAGGCTCTAATCTCAACGCCCCTCCTTTCTCTGGCAGGACAACTCTGTCATCAGTTCAAATGCAAATCTGGCTCTATATGGACAAGGCCTTTTACAGTTGACCGGTCAGGGTGATGCAATCAAAGGCCAGAGACTTTCCTTGTCACTATTTTATAACATTACCGTAAGATCTTGGTTAAAAAGTAATCCTGTCTTTATTTAATCCATGAGTTTTAACTTTGCTATATTGAGGACATGTGAGATCAATTTCATAATCTTTTTAGTCACAGCTTTCTCAGCATCTATACTTATTATGTACACATCAAGTTCTTTCCAACTTAAAAAGGTTATTTTCACCTAATATATAAATATAACATTAATTAAAAGGACAAATTAGATATCATGGTCCTTTTGGCTTGTCTGAAACCAAAACTAACATTTGACTTTTGAGTAGTTACCTGGGAAAGGAACTGAACTTACACATTTTTTACAAGTAGAATAAGATGCTACTTTTATGATGCTGAAAATTGGTCTAAGCAAGGTACCTGGAAAAGTGAATAATTTTTGCACAATATATCCACATCTAGAATTAGAGGCTACTTTTGGTGATGCAGAAGATTGGTCTAAGCCTTCTGTAGAATAGGATCCTTTGTCCTTCTGCAGTAATATCATCATAAGTAGGTATATTTTGTCTTGAGTTAGTTTATCAACATTCTCCATCTATTTTGTCTGAATTGGTTTACGTTTCTCACTCTATATAACTTTCTCATTCTTGCGATTTTCATGGGATCTCTTTGATTCCATTCCATCAACTAGTTCTTCAGAAAAAAATTTCATTTATTAGGTTGGCCCAGGGTCTTTACTTCAAGCTCCCTTGGACGATGAAGTCAGTAGAAGCTTGTAAGAACACTGTTTAGAATTAGCTGCTCATTCTATTCATTTGAGTACTCTTTCAATTTTTCAAATTTAATCACCTTTTCATTATCTCGAATAGGATAACTAAATCTCTTTGTGAGAGTCCAACATGCCCAGTGGATTTGATTACTCCACCAGATGATTGCCATGTTAATTACACACTGTCCTTTTCATTGCAGGTTAGTAAAACAATTGTATCTGGTGCTCTATAAACTCAGATTGACATCTTTACGTTTATCCTTATGTATTTTTGCGTTTATCCTTAATAGATTATGATGTTTAAGACTGTGCCGTATGGCGTGTACAAAATAACTTTCCAAGTGGAGTTTAATTTCCTTTATGGTCTATGCATAGTATATATGGATCAACTTATCAAATAATCAAGTATTTCTATCTTCCAAGTCGATAGGATTTCTGCCATGTGAAAGGAAGTCTATGTCAATGAGATTGAATAAGATTATGGAGATCGGCGAAGATTGTCTATATTTCAATTTTAATTGTACCAGATATAGATAGATTGGTTTTAGCATATTTAGATTATATATTGTAATTATATAATTCAATGATGTCCTAAGGGAAGATTATTCATCCAAAAGATTGACAGCTTATAACACTTATACAACAATAGTGACGATTGAGAACCTCTGTCATTAAGGTGAAGTTATCATATGGAGTGAAATTCATGAGAGGATTTAATCTGTCCTGTGTTCTTTGTCTTAATCCTCGTGTTGGTTCATGTGGAGTCAGTCATGAGCATTTTATGTTCCTTCTGTTTCTAAAGATTCCATTGTGCAATTTTTAATGCTTTGATAAACAAATCTTTTAACCTTCATGAAAATGGCCAAGAAAATGAATGGGTTTTCATATTTATTGCCTTCGTTTTAAAGTCCGTGACATAGTATAATTGCTTTTTCTGGTTGGTGTATATTACACACTCATCATTAGACTTTTATTTGTTTGATAGGTTTGTCGTGTTGAGGATATTTTGGTGAATGGAGTTATGAGGGGAAGCATTGTTCACATCCACAGGGCAAGGACTGTAATTGTGGATTCTGATGGCATGATAACTGCATCAGAATTAGGTATACTTATCTTGAGCACCTCTGGTCATACTGAGTGTTCTGATTTTAATTCTTGTCTCTTTTTCTTTTTTGTTACTTTGATTCCTCTCTTCCATTCTGAACTTTGAGATTTAGAAAACAATTAGACAGGATTTTAGTAGCCTAAATGCTTCATTTGGTTGTGTATGAGAAATGCTTTGGAAGTTTCTCAGAAAATAATGAATACTTTCCAGGTTGCGGGAATGGTATTGGCAGGGGAAATTACTCAAATGGAGCTGGTGCTGGTGCTGGACATGGAGGAAGAGGGGGGTCTGGATTTTTTAGTGGGAAGCTGAGTGAAGGCGGTCCCAGATATGGAAGTGCTGATCTTCCTTGTGAGTTAGGTAGTGGAACCGCAGGACCAAATGAGTCGTATGGATATGTGGCTGGTGGTGGAATGATAGGTTAGCATTTAAGCTAACTCTCACTTTTTAGTGTTTGCAAAAAGTAATTCAGCATCAATTGCCTATCTCCGTATCTTTTGATGCCTGTTCTTTTGGTTTTCATTATCAAAATTTATTCAAGTTAATCCATGTCCATGAGTTTCAATGCTCTTGTACCCTGTGGTATTCTGTAAAATGTATTGATAATTTGTTTTATACTGAAGTTGCAAGGGGTTATGGAGCTGAATATTATAGTTAGCATATTTAGCTCAGGATGTTCTGTAAAATGCAAATGTTTATTACTTGAAATGCAAATTGGTTTTGGTATAGAAGAAAAGGTGTTTTGACATGAAATTTTGAAGGAAAAAGCAACTTAGTCTTGAGTTGAGGGACACATCCTTATGCTTCGTTACATTTAAGAAGTTTAAGGTGTTCCTTTTTATCTGACTGTTTTCAATTTGGAAGAAGTATTTATTCCTTATTATTAATTTGGTGGATATATATCTTGTCCTCCATGAATTGTAAACCTATTTTCTTGATTAATAACTTATTGTTTTTTAATGAAAAAGATTGATCACAAAAATTCTGGAAATAATTTGAATAGTTTATATCCTGTAACCGTCATCCTCTATCAGTTACAGTCCTGATCTTCTTGTTGTCTCATCAGTTATGTTATCATTTACAACCTTATCATTTGTCAAGATAGAGAAGCAATGATTAATATACCCTTCTATGCATATAACAGACAATGCGTAGTTTTTTGATGCCACCTCATAAAATCTTCATTAGTTGAAAATGGAGTTTTCCAGGTACAAATACTTTAAGCATCAAACAATACCTAATTAATTCCTAGTATCTCCCTATTAGAAGTCTTTAGTCTGTAAGTTCGATGGTTCCAGATCCATTAAATAGTAGTGTACATAAATTAATGCCAAAACAGTTCGGAAATGCAGCCCCTGTTTGACAACCATTATAATGATTTTTTTGGGGGAAAATGAATTTTTGAATAGTGATTTTTTTGGAGAACGCGTGGTTAAAAAGTAGAAAAATTTTTGGGTTCACGTGCAGAATATTTTATTGTGAGAATGTGTGGTTGAAAATGAGTTGGAGAAAAAAAAAGTTTTGTTTTAATGGTTGTCAAACAATATTTTGGCAGAATATATAACCAAGAAGAGCAAATCCAGATGTTCACAATTTGGGAGGATGGGTACGAAGGAATGCAATCTAATGAGGCAGAGTTAGTCCACTTTGATTATGGTTTATCTAGTAATCCTTATTGCCGAGTATTTAGTCATTAGGGAAACAAACACTTTTCTGGGATTGCTAACCGCACTAAACATATGATATTTTAGTCATGGTGATTAACTTATATAGTATTTTAAGTGGGGTTTCACCATGGTGGATAAATCTTGATTGTCCTTATTAAGCCCCCGTTTGGGCTCCATTAAAATTAGAATTTTGGGGAAAATGTGTTTTGAAATAGTTATTTTTTGGAAATTTTTTGGTTAAAAAATAAGGAAAAGTTTTGGTAGTATGTATAACATTATTTTATGTGATAATATGTGGTTGAAAATGAGTTTTTAAAAAAATGTATTTTTTGAAAATTGGAGCCCAAACAGGAGCTAAAAGTTTTTCCTTACTATACTAGTAGGAATTAGAAAACCAAGGTTCTTCATCTACCAACGTATAAATTATAATTGAAAGGTGATATGAAATTGGTTGAATTTTGGCTTCTTTTGCTTCATTGATCTCCTGGTTATATTATCTATTTTTGTTTGGGATGTCAATAACTTAACCTGCTGTGACCTTTGATAATAAGTATAATCATGCAATGGTATTAAAATTACAACCACAGTACTATTACAATCAGTTTATGAAATTGCATAATACAACTCAAAATCTCAAAAACATGAAACAAAAACTATAATATCTAATACAACCCACAACAATGACCTGACAGATCATTTTTCATTTTCCATGCACATCAACCATGGCAATCCTATTGGAGCTCCAACAACTAGCTATGTAATTTATGGAGCCCTAGGCTTGCCATTTCTCACATATAATAAAATTCAATAACTCTGTGAGCTAATGCTCAATAAGTAAAAAAGTATGCATAGTATGAACACGAGTGTAGAAAATCTCATTGTTTCCCCTTTTTAAACTATAATGTTCAAATACATCATTCAAATGATATCGTACATATCAATCTTAAAAAGAATTCTTGAAATTTCTCGTTCTATGAACCCTTCTGTTTACTGGCTATACTTGTCTCTCTTTTGTATTTAATATTTGACTGTGGAGTTGAAGAATAACCATTATTTGCTGTTTCATGTGCGATGTATGCTAGTGATGGGATCCAGACAGTGGCCACTGCTAAGGCTTGATATCTATGGGTCTATCAATGTTGATGGCCGAAGTTGTCATAAGCCAACCCGGAACAGTAATGGTACACTCATAGGTGGACTTGGTGGAGGTTCTGGTGGCACTATTCTTCTTTTTCTTCAAGGACTGGCGCTTGCAGAGAACTCCTCTTTATCTGTTGCTGGAGGTTATGGCGGTCCACTAGGCGGCGGTGGAGGTGGCGGCGGAAGAATTCATTTTCATTGGTCTAAGATAGCTATTGGAGATGAATACGTACCTCTTGCATTCGTAGATGGTATGATGAACAGCAGGTATGCCTGCTTTGATGGTACTTACTCTGTTTTACATTGATCTTGATTATTTGCTCTGATCTTTAACCTTTCCCCTAAGAATAAGTATCCGGAATGTGAATCTTGTATTCTAATTTACGAACTTTTGAAACAATATAAGAAAACATTGAAGCATTAGCGTAAGACAATTTCTATATAGAAGCATCTTACGTGCTTGCCATGTCTAACAGTGGAGGTGCCGGGAGTGGAGATGGTCTTCATGGAGAGAAGGGGACAATTACTGGAAAGAAGTGCCCCAAAGGACTGTATGGTACATTCTGTACGGTATGTTTGTATTCTTCCTATCTTTGTGTACCATCCAGTAATTTGTGCTTCAGGTCCTAAATGGAAAACAAGAAACCAAATAAAAGAAAAGCAAAACATTTCTGGATATATAGGACATTTTTTTGGGTCTTCTTGCCTACGCTTTATTCAATAAGAAAAGTCTTAAGATGATCAGCAGGAACATGACCATGTCTTGTTGCATATTTAGTTCTTTAGATTTCCCTAATAGGAATTCTCTGTTTTGCCATTTTCTCTTTTCCTTCGATCTCAAATTAACTAAAAAAGCTAACCTTCACTTACAAACGATCGAAGCATTTCCATGCATGAATAGCTACTGAATGATGAAACCTTGACTGGGAGGTAATCTAAGTACACAGTCTAATCTAAATCTGGGACACTGTTCCTTATCAAGGGATGAGATGGATCCCTATTTATTCATCTTAAATTGGCTGCTACGTTTCTTTTTCTTCTGCCTTTAGAACTTCACTTATGCATGCAACACTTATGGAATGTAATGCTTAACCAAAAGTATTTAATGAGCTTGTATGGGTGTAGCCTTATACGTGTCAAATTGTCAGCACATTGTGGTATAAAATGAACAAATTTGTTCAATGCCTCTGCTTGAAGTGTAACTTTAACTGTGTACATGACATTAGCTGATAATTGCATGTAATTTGTACTATTTACAGTTGACAATGTTTTGATTTTTTACCCTGGATTCTAATTTTATGTCCATGGACTACATTACAGGAATGCCCTGTTGGAACCTACAAAGATATTATAGGATCTGATCCAAGTCTTTGCACAGCTTGTTCCCTTGAGCGCCTTCCTAATCGTGCTGATTTTATATATGTACGAGGTAACAGTAATTGATCTGATTAAATGTTTCCATTAGCATTTTGAAATTCTCTTTACGATAAATGATTAGTCATTCTACTGTGATTTCACCCATGGGACTCAATCACTGCAGGTGGAGTCACCCACTCATCTTGTCCCTATAAATGTATATCTGACAAATACAGAATGCCGAAGTGCTATACACCTTTTGAGGAGCTTATATATACTTTTGGAGGGCCCTGGTTTTTTGCATTTTTATTGTTGGGCATTGTTGTGCTCCTAGCTCTGGTACTAAATACTCTGAGAATCAAATTGATTGGATCGGGACACTCTTACCGTAGAGAAGATTCAGTTGATCATCATGATAATCACCGTTTTCCATCTCTGCTTTCCTTATCGGAGGTGAGAGTCTTCTCAAGTTAGCTCACTCATTGAAAACTGTGGCATGGTAAAAAATACTGTATAGATTAACACTGGTTTGGTCCCACCCGCTTTATCTCCAGGTTCCGGGTGCCAGATCAGAAGAAACTCAAAATCACGTTCACAGGATGTACTTTATGGGTCCTAATACATTCAGAGAACCCTGGCATCTTCCTTACTCACCTCCCCATGCGATATTTGAGATAGTGTAAGAATTTACAATTGATTGGGAATTTTTTTTAAAGTTCAGTTCAAATGAGCTGTGTAAGGTGAAATTCCTATATTAGCTCCATTTGGATTTCATTTTCTTCTACTAAAATATTACTTTTCAAATTCAATCATTGATTTTAATTACACATTTCTAGGACCCAGAAGAACTGCCAACTTATCAAGCACTCATCTCTCGAAAAGTAGAATTTTAGCAAAAATAAAATGAGATAGTTATAAATCTGTTGATATTTTTTCTTGGCTTGATTTCGGGACTACTAAATATCAATATTACTAACACTTGGTACCATTAAATGATTCTAATTTTTTCCTATTTAATCCACATATTGCAAAATTATTTATATGGTTTTCTTTCAGTTTTTGGAGTCTGCATATTTCTTTAAGTTCACATACATAAACATGTTGAGAACTTGAGATGCCCATATCATGTTTAAGTTGTTAATATAAATTTTTAATATCGTACCAATATATTTGAGTTAATCTCATTCCCTTCTCTGCAAAATTCTTTAGTGAGTTTCATGGTAATGTGAACTGCAGATATGAAGATGCTTTTAACAGATTCATTGACGAGATAAACTCTGTTGCTGCATACGAATGGTGGGAAGGGTCAGTGCATAGCATACTTTCAGTGCTTGCATATCCTTTTTCATGGTCCTGGAAACAATGGCGTAGGAGAAATAAACTTCATCGCCTTCAGGAGTTTGTCAAGTCTGAATATGACCATTCTTGTCTTCGCTCGTGTCGATCACGTGCTCTATACAAAGGAATGAAGGTTATGCAATCCTTGTATTATTTCTGTGATTCTGTTATCAGATTTTTTGAACTTTTTTTATTTTATTATTATTTTTTCATGCAATTAGGCCTTGCCAAAAAATAAAAATCAAAAATAAAAATAGAAAGATGACTTAGAAGGTGCCTTTTTAGTGTTTATAAATTTGACAATGAGAAATATGCATGATTTGCTCTGGACTTATTATTTGACTTATGCAACATTCTTTGATATTTTTGGTTCTGCTAACAGAATTAAAACAATTTAACAAAATTCTATTATTTATTGGTTTTTCTATTAATTTACTCTTTTGACCATATAGATGTGGAGGATCTGTTTGGAAAGTAAGAAGCCCCTTCTAACATCTCTTCGTTTGCAAATAATTCTCGATGTGAAAACACAAGGCTAGGGGGATGATCTTCCAAGTCAATTTTGTTCTACTTAATCCCTATTTCTCATTCGCGACCACATCTTTCCCGCTAAGGAATGGGAATTGTTTGCATTCATTTCGAAAAAGCATATTCATAAATATCTCTGGAAAAGGAAGTGATATATGACAGCGTTAAAAGCACATTCCTTAGAGAAATTTCACTGAAGCCTGCAAATCTAGACTATGTTTTGCTAACCTTAAGCACCTTAGAGAAATTTCATCTGGAGCCTGCAATGACACCAAGTGAACCTAGATCATGTTCCACAAAATCTTTGTTTTCAATTTGATATATAACATAAAAGGTCATTGCAGGTTGGGGCAACACCAGATTTGATGGTTGCTTATATTGATTTCTTCCTTGGTGGTGATGAGAAACGCTTAGACATGGTAACAAGTATACAGAAGAGGTTTCCCATGCGAATTATTTTTGGCGGGGATGGAAGTTATATGTCACCATATAATTTGCATAGCGACGCATTATTGACAAATCTCCTCGCCCAGGTTACTTGCAAGTCTAACTTTAACGTTGTAGATATTAATAGCGTACTTAGTCACTCAACTTACAGCCAAGTTTTTAGTTAGTCACCTAACTTTAATTTGTTAAAAAATAATCCCTGAAATTTTCTTTATTTTTAGTTAGGTCACTCAGGTAAATTCCGTTCAGTTTTTGTCACGGAACAACTGACGTGGATGATGACAATCTGATTTGGCATCAACATGTTCTGCTTGAAGAACTGCTGGATTTAACTGAATGACCAAACTGAAACAAAATGCAAACTCTAATGATTAATTTGGAACAAAATAAAGCTTGGCCTTACATGAAACTTGTTATATTGGGTGTCTGTAAATCTGTAAGTGTTTTTTACCCGATATAATGTGAATTGGTGGGGTGGGGAGGATTCATGTTTTTTTCTTTATGAAGGACCGCATGCCAAAATTAAGTATTTACTTGAACACAAAATAATGATTAGTATGAATTGTCTTTTAATTAAAAAAGACTTTTGAGATTTCAGCATGTACCTGCAACTGTCTGGAAACGATTGGTAGCTGGTTTAAATGCCCAGTTGAGGACTGTGAGGCAATGGTCAATCCGCTCAGCTTTGGTTCCTGTTATCAATTGGATTGGAAGTCATGGTAACCCCCAAATTGATTTTCATGGTGTTGGAATTGAGCTTGGGTGGTTCCAAGCAACAGCTAGTGGGTACTATCAGTTGGGAATTTTGGTAGTGGCCGGTGACTATACCCTTCATGATCTTCACCATTCTGAATATTTGGAAAGAAGTGATGCACCATCTAGGTAATTTATTAATTACATATCAAGTGTCGTGCTTACAAATATTTACTGAAATATCATGATATAAATACAAGATTTAATATATAATCATAATCTTTTTGCTACATCCCCCCACCCCCACCCACACACAAAAAATTGTACTTTCAGGAAAGTTGCTGCAATAGTACAAAGTAATGTTAGGCATCCATTGGAGAGCCATACCTATACAAGTAATCCATTATCCCGCAAAAAAATTACTGGTGGCAGCAATGGTGGTTTGATAGATGAATCTACCTTGAAATTATTGGGCTACAGAAGGAACTATCTTTTCCCATTTTCTCTTTTATTGCATAATACTCGCCCTGTTGGTCGACAGGTACTCAAGAACTCTCTTTGACATGCTTGTTGGAATGATGTTCATTATTTAATCTTTTACTGCTGTGTTTCAGGAAACTGTACAGCTTTTTATCACTATCGTACTCTTGGCAGATCTCTTTGTCACTCTCCTTATGCTGTTTCTGTTCTATTGGATATCCCTCGGTGCTTTCCTAGCCGTGCTTCTCATCCTTCCCCTGTCATTACTTTCACCCTTTCTAGCAGGCTTGAACGCCTTATTCAGTAATGGGCCTCGAAGAGCTGCACTTGCTCGTATTTATGCTTTATGGAGCATTAGCTCCATATCGAACATTGTAAGTAGATACTTTAATTTGCTGTGTATGGTACGCAGAACTCAACAAGACTAGACAATATAACAAACAAATTTCTGCGTCTTTAGCTTCTGTAATAGTGTCCAGTCCTATCCTATCCTCCCTACTAATCACGCCAACAATGATATGAAGTATAACATCTGCATTTGTTAAATCAAGTGAAATTTAGCAATAAAATTCCTAAAAACACTAGCTAATATACTTTTCCCATTTCCTATGGGGCTTGGCTGTTTGACTTTTTTAGTTAACTTCCTAAGCATCGTTTTATTTATTTTTCTAAACTAGTAATTATCTCAATGCATTCTATTGTGTTGCAGTGTTTGATTGTGAAAGCCATAAAAATCAATATAAATTATCTTCTGAATGTGCTGATCAATTGTTTGTAGTGCAAGTTAAGGTTTAGTACCTATATTTTAAAAAAAAAAAAAACCCGTTATGAGAGATGTGTTTTTCCACAGTTACCCTCAATGACTAATGCTTGGCTTGTTTTGTTTGGTAAATTTGTTGCTTTTTGCAGGCTGTGGCATTTTTATGTGGCTTAATTCATAATGGAATTTCCTCCTCGAAGCAGCCTGGAGAGAGCAATGTTTGGAATTTTATAAAGTGAGTTGCACTTTCTTATACAACACACTTTCAAGGGCAATCGAGTTTAGAACTTTCGCGTGCACGATGTACAAAACCAATCATCACATTTAATTTTTTCCTGGGATTTCGGCTGATTAGAAGGCGCAAGCCCCTAACTAAAGATATTATGCTTGTTTAATATGTGAAAATAAACTGCAGAAATAGATATTAAAATTTGAATAACTAGTTGGATTATTAGTATCAAGAAACGGAACTAAGAGTAGTATAAAGATTTCACGAGGCTGAATTTTGGTGGATTTGTATGATTCTGAAATTGCATATGCTTACAACGAATAATTTTAGTGTCCTATTCTTAAAGCATTAAGGTTAGGCAGTAAAGTATGAAATTGGAATAGGCAAGAAATTCATAAGCTCCTCAGAAATAATATAGCAGAACAGCCCTCCGGCCGGTTTCTTCAACCCTTTCTAAGTTAGAAAATCCCATAGACTAAACTTCATAGCATCCAAGGACGTTGGGAACTGGGGCTCAGGCGCTATAGTTTTTTGGTAAATTATGAAGAGTTAAATTTCTTGTAATGTCAGGGAGGATGAGAGATGGTGGCTTTTGCCCACCATCCTGCTACTTTTCAAGGCAGTTCAAGCTCGATTTGTCGATTGGCACATAGCAAATTTAGAAGTCAGAGATTTTTCTCTCTTCAGCCCGGACCCCGATACATTTTGGGCTTACGAATCCATTTCTTGACGCAAAACTGTTTCTGGAGGACATGGACCGGATTTTTGCAGCATCTGTGCAGTAAATATGGTGTCACCAAGTACATACATCTCAGAGTACTATAGGATCTTGAGCCAGAGTTATTACAATGTTATTACCATGTACATAAATGTGCCCATTTGTGCATAGAAAAATTATGATTTGAGTGAATAATTTAAAGACAGGCAGGCAGGTAGATTACAAGTTCTTGTTTGGTGCAACTCTTTCCATATGTTAATTCCATTCTTTCTTCTCACTTTTGGGATTACTAGTTTTTTGTCCGTACAATGTACGGGTTATAGTATTTTGAAGGTATTGTTAGCGTGATGTGAAGTCTTGTAGATATTTTCGTAAATGATCAGAATAAAAATAAATAAATAAATAAAAATTCTTGTGCGCACTAAGAT